>JARHVA010006402.1:247500-492500 GCA_037957365.1 Torreya grandis
GGAACCTTTTATTACTAGGTCATGCTATTTATTCTAAAAAATGTTGGGGCCACATACTAAAGATCCATGACCATCATATTTCATGATATGATGTATGATATTCTTAAATATTACATCAATGACATACTAAGGAAATAAAAGACTAGGGTTAATCACATAGCTGCACTACAAAAAATATTTGAGAGACTACATGAATACAAGGTTAGACTCAATCTTAATAAGTGTGTTTTTAGAGTTACTTCAATAAAATTTATAGGCTTAATTATGTCTCATAGGGACATTGAATTCAATCCGACCAAAGCACAAACCATTACCAATATGCCACCATTGACTAATTTGAAGTAGCTCCATAGTTTCTAGGGTAAGATTCAGTCTATCAGAAACTTCATATCTCAGTTGGATGATAAGTGCCATCCTTGTACACAAATGTTGAAGAAAGGTGTCATATTTCATTAGGATGAAGAATTATATAAATATTTTTAGTGTTTAAAGGATTATCTTAAAAATATACTTATTTTATTTCCACATATGCTAGGGAATCCATTCTTACTATATCTATCTACCACTAACAAATCCTTGGGGGCACTTCTAGCTCAGCATGATTATAGTATAAAATAACATATTACTTAAGCCATACACTAGTCACATCTAAAAATAATTATATACCCATTGAAAAATCATATTTAGCTATGGTATTTGTAGCTTAGAAAATTTGACATTATATATTAAACAATAAGACCATGTTTATTTAAAAAGTAGATATGCTCAAGTATCTACTATCTAATATAGATTTACAAGGCCACATGGCCAAATGGATCATGCTATTGAGAAAATTTAAGATAGAATACATCAACCAAAAATCCTTCAAGGGATAAGTACTTATAGATCAGCTTGTCGAAGCTCCCCTTGCATATACAAAACTACTAATATTCTAATTCCTAGATGATTTCATTATGAATATCATTAAAACACCTCTCAAGGAGGAGCATCAGAAGCTATATTTTGATATATCATTCATAGCATGTGGATCAGGGGTAGGATTTTTATTTATTACACCATAGGGGGGTCTTATCCCTAAATCATTTTGAATCAACTTTCTTTGTACTAACATGGCTGAGTATAAATCACTCATTATAGGAATTCATCAAGTAGTATAATAGAATACTCAAAATCTAAAAGTTTATGTTGATTCTCAGTAAATCATAAATTAAGTTGTAGGCCATTTCTATACCAATGATGACAAGTTGGTACTATACAAGGCCATTATTGACACTCTCATATAGACAATCACTGATATACAATTTAAACATATATCAAGGGCTAATAAAAAAACAATAGATATCATAGCTACCATTGTATTTTTTATTCATCATAAAAACATGGTAAAATAATACCAATTCCTCATTGAAAATTTTGTAGCACTAGCTCATGACCCTATTAGAAACATAGATAACACCCTAATTGAAGGTTGATTGTTGATTGCTTAAGATCTCCTTCAAACCTAGACTAGCATTAGAATGATCTGAGGTGTACACGTGCACTCAAACTAAACCTCTAGTTTTGATGAGGCTATCTACTTTGATGTATCATTATTGTTTAACTTACTAAAACCTACTATAATTTTTAGGGTTAAAAGGGTAAAAAAGATAGCTAAAAAGGAAATCTATTCTACTATTGGTGATACACATAGTTTTATTCCAAACACTTTATAGCCTTAAAATTCAAATTCATTCAATAAGTGTTTGAAATGCCTCACAATTCCAACTTCAACTCAAATAAATATAGAATAAAAGATGAGGTACAATAAGTTTTTTGATGAATAAAAATAAAATAAGTTTTTGATGAATTAATTTGAAAGCCTTACAATGCCAATTTGAACTGAAATGTTTGACTTACTAGGCCAAATAGGCCTAGTAGCCTACTTTATTTTACTTGATGGTTCTTCAAATCCTAAATAAATATTTTAAAAACTAAAAATATGGTGATATTATACCTTAATAAAGCTTCCATATCATGAAATAGCTCCTCATAATGAAGAAACACCTGTAATTCAGTAAAACCAGTTGACTAGGTCAAATTAGCTTGAATTTCCTACAGAGTGGCTATTTTGGATGAGTTTATAAGGAAAATTCTAGGAATATTTTTGAATATATTATTATTTTATGATGAATAATAAGTCCCAAACATTTATCTCCATGGATTGGATTTCCTATAAACTATCTTGTACCTCATCTTTTATTTTTTTCATCAAAAACTTATTTTATTCCATGATCCATACAATTCCATAAAAAAAATTATCATTTATGAACTTTATAAGTTTATTCATGTTTTAATATGTTTCAAGTTGATCTACGAGGTTTTTATTGCAAGAAATTTGACTTTTCTCAAAACTAGTCATTATGAGGGTTTGGGAGGGTTTTGGAGGTGAACCTTATTAATGATGGTTCATAAAGGAAAGACCTGAAAACCTAAAATTATTTCCATGAATATATATTGTGTATACCCCCTCAAGTTCCCTAAGAATATTAGGTTCCCATGCAAAAGATATGAAAATATACCTACGTTAAGAAACTTACCTGTAGGGTTTGCAAACATTATAGACATACTTAGGCTCTTAGTGATTGTTCATAAAGAAAAATCCCTCAAGTAACCTAAATTTTTCATGAAATATAATTGGATAAGTTTCATAAATTCATTATAAGAGTGTTTTTCTAAACTCTTTATGTGGTGAAAGATACAAGCACTTGATCAAGTGGCTTAAATGGGTGTCTTGACTGCAGAATTTGAATTTCTCATTATGGACCAAAAATACCTTTTATCCTACTCTTATTTAATTTCATACATATTCATGTTACTTTTATAATTTTATTATCTCATTCTAAAGGTGTAATTTTTCATTTTAGTGCTTGGAGATGTCTTTTAGTGATATAGGCTTGCTTGCTTATTTTAGCCCTCAAGGGCATGGTTTATATATAAAATGGAGTGTGAAAATTATTTAAACGTGATTTTAAGATTTAAAATTAGTATATAATTATTATCAAACATTAAAATGGATTTTTAACCCTCTATCACACCTGTATGCACCTCAAGAACTCTGTCTATTTGCATATTGACTGTGTTTTGGCATGTTGATGACTGTGTAAAAACAATGAGTATCTATTAAACTATTATTAACATAAAAATTTCATGGGATAATTTATTATGTTATAATTATTATCTTCAAAAATTATATATGTTTAATTCAATGTTTAGGTGCCCCAAACTTGCCATTTCTTCTAAGACAGGCTCATGAGTTTGATTGTGACTGTATTTCATTCTAAGAGGTTATGTTTTCATGTTTGAAATTTGTCCTTTGGGTTTGAAACATGATATATAGGTTTGAATAACATATTAAATCCTTCCTACATCACTCTAATCCTCATTTATTACCTCTCAATCTTCTAAGACACTTATGTTACCTTATATCTCTTTAAGAAACATTATATGATTATATGCCATCTTGTTATAGGAAATGTTTTTGATTGTTAAGGTTTTTAGTGATCATCTTACCATCATATAGTGATTTGAGTACCTTAAATTAATATAAAACCTCTTTTTCCTGCTCTTGATAGCATATTAACTCTCAAAAATAGTGCTTTTTAAGACTACATAGTCAAAGTACGTACAACAAGATTGTGTAGTACCTTTAAGGACTGATGACAATGTGTATAAGTCTAATACAATATTTCAAGGTGTCTATTTGAATTTTAACTTAGATAATATACCTCATATTTTTAATATTTTATTTGGATGGTCTTGAATTACATTTTGATAAATGTGAGATTATGGGAGAGGAACATGATCCTTGTATGGTTGTAGGTATGTTACTTGTAGTTGACCTTAAGTGTGCCACTTAGTGATTTTTTCCCCATATTTTCATTTTATTGTATCATCATCATTATTTATATAAGAAACCTCTTTTTCACATGAAAATTTCATAGACCATTTTTCTTTAAAACTCCTCACTAATTTGTATATATGCCTACTTAGAAGGTTGTAGATGTACTTTTGAATAAATTAAGGTATGTGTCACTATGTTTTATGGAGTTCATATCTTGATATAGCTCATAAAAATCATTTATTAGGATATTAAATCTTGGAACTTATGAACCTTAAGAAATAGGACAATAGTTAAGATCCTACTATATTAATGCTTAACATAATATGCATATGCTTCCAAGAACCTTTTACCTAGTTGTAGGTGGACATTTTCAAGTGAACCTGAGTATAGAATGTTATTGAGAATCATATCTACACTCTTGATCTCATTCCACCATTAATGTCTTAATAACTTTCCATGAACATAAAGCTCTTATCATTGATAATTGCTATTGAAAACTCATCAAACTTAGAGATATGACTACCTTAATTATATGGTTGTAGCTAAGTGTTTCAAGAGGTCTTAGCTTACTGTAGTACTTTATTAGGGTTTGAAAACCATGAATATATATTTATAATGTTATATATTCACACTTTCTTTTTTTTGTGTGAATCCTTCATGACCATGAGATGAGTCTATCATAGACTATTATTTTTCTCATCCTTTTCTTACCATATTGAATATAACTTACCCTTAAGTATGGATGTAAGTGAACACTTTGAGGTAAAATACCAAAAAAGAGTTTGATTATTATTTAATTCTTATACTAGTACAAATATTATGATCATTTTCTTTAGAAACTAATCCCTTCATATGTTCACCACCATCTTATTGATGATAAACCCTTCTCACAAATGTACTTGACTAACCTTTATGATTGTAGTTGTATGTATTAACTTTAGTATATTCTAATGATGTTCTAAGAGTTTAAAATAGGTAATTATATGTCCTATTCTTGTCAATAAATATCAAAGTCTCAAAAATCCTCTCTTGAAAAATCTCCATCATGAAAGTCTCCTTTAAAGAACTAACTTTCTTTCCCGACTGTAGCTCAATGTCATGAGGTTGGCTATAGGTATCCCTTTATGATTCCTTAATATTATTTGAAATTTATATGTATTATAATAAGATATATATTGAATTTTTTAAACCTACAATCATCTCATACACTTGGTAGTGTTTTAGCCTCTTTATCACCTTCATAGGTCTCTTGACTGTCAAAGGTTATAACCTTGTGAATAGGTTTATCGGTGTGATTTCCATTATGAATACATTATTCTGATCTTAGATTATTTATAAGTGTTTCCTTGTCTCAAAATTAATATGAATATTCTTATCATACCATATTCCACATATTATAACCATTTCCTTGAAAACAAAACTCTCTCAACAACCCTTGTACTTCACTATGTTTTGACTTTCCCATGCTTGTACGTGTTTATGCATGTCTTATGCACACCAAAATGTAACAAGGTAACCTATATCATTTTATGATCTCAATGGAGTTAAAATACATTCTAGGACATGAGTTTCAAGTATGTGATTTTTGATAACCTATTGATGGAATAGTTGGTAGGGCATACCGTTTGTTGATAAGGTTTTTTGATGCAAGCGTGGTCCCTAAAGGAAATTAAATCTCTAAATGAATTTTATGGGAACTTGTATTTTAATCTAAAGTGGGTATGTCTCAAAATAAAATAAAAAATGATGGAAGGGTAAGGCTTAAAATAAGACTTCATTATTTTTAAAACTACTTTCCTGGCTAGTTTCTAAAAGGACAAGTGATCTTAAAACCTATGCATGTTTCTAGAAACAATTGCACACACACAATAAAATATCGATATGAAGTATAAGTAAATACTAATGAAATAAATTCACAATAATTAAATAAATTTTAATCCATTTAGGAAAGTTATTTCACACTCCTACTCAAGAGATTATGGCTTGGGCTAGTGAAGTATCTAAGGTAGTTATTTTACACATAAAGAAAAGTACATCAAAGAAAGCACTCATACACATTTAAAATTATGAATAAATTTGAGCTTAATAATATTAATAAATAAATTTCACCAATATTTTAACAAATATTTCACATCTATAGATCAATACATCAATCAGTATAATCAAAAATCCATTCACATTTATTACTCATTAAAGATTATTGAAACATACAACTAAAAAAGTAACAAATAATTACACAAAAACTGGAAAGAAAAGAGACAAACACATTTTTATACAATCAAAGTAAATGTTTCTCTAGTTTTCAAAATTATCTAGCCAAAAAATAAAATTTGGATTACAACTGTTTATATAAACTTGAGGAAGGGGTCACCTCATCCTCCAAGTCTAAGTAAGGTCATTACATTTAATATTTAGAACATGAGTTCTAACTATGGTCTAAAACTATATAAGAGTCTACTTGCAGTTATCAGTTTATAATATCCTTTACAAAAGTTATGAAACATATGCATGTGTATAAATATAAAATAAACTTTTATAACTATAGTTTGAATTGTATGAAAAACTACAAATAAATGCACCATTTACAAAAACTTTCATGCACAAAGTCTTATCCTTTTATAGGTTGTGATAACAACTTGTTGAATATTTTTAGATTATCCTCATTCAAATGTAACTTAGACATGCATCAAAGACAATTATCAATTTATCAATGCTTCAAAACTAGTGACATCATTTAACTATGACTAATCTTAATATAACTATGAATTACATGCTACATGTCTTTCAAAATTCCACCTCAAACTCACATCATTGATTTTTTGTATGATAGGATGTAAGCATGCCACTTGAAAACTCGATAGGATCTCTAAGAACTTATATCATTATATATCAAACCTCTTTATTCCATGTGGTAGTCTGTAGATAGATCTGGGGTTGTTGAATTTTCAACTCTTTGCTCATGCCATTAGATATATGTGTACTAGGCTCCCATGCACTATTGGATCTCTTTATATTGAGATCCTATAATGTTTCCACTTGGTACTCTCATAGATCTTTTCAAAAGACTTTGTTGTTTTTATTTATTACACAACATTACATCTTTAGTACATAAGTTAACAAACACTATAGATCTTGGTGTTTGACTCTTTGAATCTCACAAGCTTCACACCTATCTTTTCCATATTAACTCCTGATAACATAAACATAGAGTGACTTAGCACAAATACTAAATT
Organism: Torreya grandis; assembly: GCA_037957365.1. Classification (NCBI taxonomy): domain Eukaryota; kingdom Viridiplantae; phylum Streptophyta; class Pinopsida; order Cupressales; family Taxaceae; genus Torreya; species Torreya grandis. Next base: position 254,614 of record JARHVA010006402.1, read on the forward strand.
GCATGAACATAGGGGGATTTTGGGCTCTTGAATTTTTATCAGTGCTTCTTCCTATGAGTCATTGATCTACCATCAAGGCTTTTAGGATGTTGCAACTTGTTAATCCTACAAAGTTATGGTACAAGGTCATTCAAGGAAATTATTTTGGCATTTTTGTGCTGAGGAATTATTATGGCCCTTTTGTGTGGGAAATTATATATCATCAAGGAAATTGTTTCAAATAAAATATTTGAAGTAATTATCTTAAAGAGTCTATTTCATCAGGTAAAATGCTCATTCAAAAAATTCTAAAGTGTATATTCATTAGGGAAAATGTTTGTAGACCTAATTCTATCAAGGAATTATTTTGAACAAAATGTACGTAGTAATTTTCCCAAAGATTAATTCTATTAGAAATTTTTATTAAGACACAAAGCCTACAATTTATTTTCATCACACAAAATGTATAAGACATAAAGAATTGGTCCAAGGAAAAAGGCCCAAAATAATTAGTCAAAGACAAAATTACCAAAGGATAGGCTCGAAGGGAAAAAAATTTCAAGACACAAATCCCGAAGGGTCTAGTGGCCTTTTCAAAAAAGACCAAAGGGTAGGTTCGATAAGGCAAAGGGAAATTAAAAAACTCTGAAGGGCCTACTTCATGGAAATAATGCCTGAAGGGTCTACTTCAAAGGGAAAGGTTCCCATGACAAAATTTCTAAAGGGTAGGTTGCATAAAGCTCTCAAGGTAGGTTCAAAAGGGCGGCCAAGGGGAAATTATGTCAGTGAAAGTGTATCGACAAGATTTTTATGGGGAAAATGTATAAAATACCAAAATATTTTAGAAAAAATGTTAGATAAAAAATCTCAAAAGAATAAATATCCCTAGGGAAAATGTCTCAAACAACATGTCTGAAAGAATTCAATTGGCTTAGGGAATATGTTTGATTAAGATAAGTCCAATAAAGTCCAATTACTTTGGATAAATTAGCATGGGGGAATTTTCATGGGAAAATTTTTATGTAAAATATGTTTGACACAATAAACCTAAAGACCTATTCATTAAAAACAAAAGTTTTGAAGAAAAAATCTTGATAAAATATAAGTAAAAAAACATAAAACCCGATAAAGACTCCTGAAAGGTATAAAGTTAGACTATGAAAACATGATGCAAATGCATTTAAAAAAAATAAAAAAATTACAATGATCAATATTCTCCTAGATAAACATACATAAGAGGGGATCAAAGCCTAGATCATAGTCTGAAAAAAGTAGGTACCTCTTTCCTATGGAAAGAAGGGGGATATTGGGTAGAACAAATGGTGACTTACAAAGGGAATACTACTCAGTATTCAAGAACATAGAACTCTAGTTTTCAATCTTAAATCAATCATGAAGTGTGTCATAAAAGAATAATTAAATCATAAAAATTAAAGAGAATCCTAAGTTCATTCACACAACATACTTGCCTTCTAATTTTATGGATATGTGTGTGTCAAACATGTAGTTTATTTAACCCTTGCTATGATGAATTTTTTTAAATATTTGATGGGACTGTAGGTTCTATTTCAGTTTATATTAAATCTCATTAAATCAAGGTAATCTCAAGAATTTCTCGACTACTATCTAGGTATCCATAGCCCCAAAAGTGATACCTTGGGATTCTTCTCTTCTCATTCCATTATTTTCTTTTCATCATAATGCATGGTACATTAACCTTATTTCATCGTGCGAGTGTTTTGATTTTCCTTATATTTTATTTTACTCTTTTGAAATCATTGGTTCTTTTTTTTATTTTGTTCTTGAATGGAAAAGAGAAGAGATGGAACCCTAGTGAGCTGATATAACTATAAAACAAATCATTATTAGAATGTTCTTGCCAACCAAATCGATACCCATAATTGTCATTTCCAAAAAGTGTTTAATATGATAAGTATATTTGATCCAATAAAACAAGAAAAATTTCTAAATTTATATGAAGTACATGAAAATAAACTTCCATATGCCTAGTAAAAGTATTTAATTGTGACACCATCTAGAAAAATGCATGATTACCTAGCTTTATCTTGAAGACAGAAAACATAGAAATATACCCAATTTTGTGAAGTAGTCCCAAATTGCCTATATTATTTTTAATTTTCCCTATTTCTACAATTCATAAGCTCAGTTGGTTTAGATTTTTTTAGCTTTTTTTTATAGTTAGAGAAAACATAATTTCAATCATCATAAAAATCAAAATACATAACTATTCTAAGAAAGTGGGAAACCTAAACTAAGAAAGTAGGAAACTAATCTAAGAAAGAAAAATATTAAAAGTAGGAATATTAATGTATAAAGCAAGAAACTAATCTAAGAAAGCACATAAATCTAATCTATGAAAACTAGAAACTAATCTAAGAAAGCATGAAAATTGAAAGCAGGAAAGATAAATATAGAAAGTAAGAAACTAATCTAAGAAAGAAAAATACTAAAATTAGGAAAGATTAATCTAGCAAACAAGAAAATAATCTTTGAAATAAAAATAATGAAAGTAGGAAATATTAATCTAGAAAGTAAAAAACTAATCTAAGAAATCATATAAATCTAATCTAGGAAAACTAGAAACTAATCTAAGAAAGCATGAAATCTATTCTAATCCTATAGCTACATTCATCTGCTTCATCAGTCTAGGGTTTATTCAGATGGTATAACCATGAAATATTTCTTCAAAATTTTCCCATTGATTGGATAGGTAATTTCACTACCCTACAAGTTTTTTAGATAAAATGCATTATTGCCCATGATATATAAAATTTGGTATGGTCCAATCCATACTGGGGAAAACTTGTCATGATGTCCTTCTCATGGGATTTATCCCAAAGTAGCACTATATCTGACATCTTGAATGCTTTAACCTTTTATCTCTTGTCAAACCATCTCTTAACCACATCTTTGTGTTTTCTAAATGTTTGTAAGGCTTTAGTCCTTGAATCTTCCATTTATATTATGTCCAACAGTCTTGATTCTACTTTATCACTCGGTTCCATATAGTCCTACATAAACTAATAAGTGCATAACTTTAGCATGATAGGGAATACTAGTTTGCATCCATATGCAAATAGGTAAGGTAAAGCTTTAAGGGATTTCCATTGTCTTTTTTGATCTGACTAAAGAGCATCCTTCAATAAATTATGCTAGTCTTTGGGCTTATGTCTAGTTAATTTTTTAATTCCATTGTTTAGATTCTTGTTCATTGAATCTTATAGTCCATTTCCCTAAGGGTAATAGTTAGAAGCTAACCTAATAATAATATGGTTTTCATATGTCTACTCAATAAATTCTATTTATATAAAATTTAGTCCATTATCACAAACCAAAGAAATGGGTGTGCCAAATCTATTTGTTATGTGTTCCTCCAAGAAGTGAATCACATCATGTGCTCTAAAATTCTTTATGGATATGGCTTTGGTACATATGTTGTATTATTATATGGTAGTAAGCATGAAATAATGGCATACTAAGGAATTTATCTTGATGACAACAATGAATTGTAAATACCATTAGATAAATGACCTTCCTTCAATAGATAGTTATGAAGGCATTATTACATGTACTTCTCTCTTAGATAGAGCTTGGAATTCATGGCATGTTCTAATGTGATTATAATTATCTTTAAAAACTATAGGCTGATAGTAGACCATTATTAATATATTATGGGTTGTGGTATTCCCATGTTGATGACCACTACCTATCTTCTAATGCAAGTTCTCTAATATTTTGTTATCTCATTTATAGATACACACCTGAGATAAATACCTTCATAATTTCTTTTGTAAAGGGCTCCCTTCTTGATCATGTCATGACCATCTTTGAGCCTCAAAACTCTCCTTCTCTCTCTATTGAGCATGAGGGAAGAAGTTCCTATAAGTAAATACTATATTATATCTATATACCATTCCCATTTAGATACTTTAGCTTCACATTCCTCTTTAATTTTGATATGAGGATTTGGTTTTGTCATAAGCTGAACAATACCTTACCCTTAGATTATGTTTGTAGGCTTGATCTCTATATCAAATTCTTTCAGATTTTCCATCTAATTGCCTCAATGTTCACCTACCTCAGTCTTTGATAAGGTGATCTTGAGCACATGATCATACACAATGGAAATGGCTTTATTATTTAACATGTAATGTTAAAACTTATTCAATACTTTGATAAGGGTGAAAATCTATTTGTCAATCATGGAATACCCAAGTTCTACATCTTTTAAGTTTGTGCCCATGAACATAATTAGATTCTTAGTCTCTTCTTTCTTTTACATGATGACATTGACAATCCTATGCACTGAAGTGAATGAATACAAGTATAAGTCTTTCATAAAATCTAGACTGATTAATACTGGAGCCTATGATATTACATCTTTAATGTCTTGGAAGGACTTTCGGTCTTTATCTTTCCATTATATTTTGGCATCCTAATTGAGCATGACATTTATAGGTTTAACGATCTCTAAAAATCCTAAGATGACTTACTTATGAAGTTAATATTTATAAAGAATGATTTGACATATTTTTTTCTATTTGGTGGCTAAATTTTTAAAATTTCTTAAATTTTATCTAGATCAATGGTGATCCCATCCTTGGTGATGATGTGTCAAAAAATATTACCTTCAATCACTCAAAATATACTTTTATTTAGATTTAATGAAATAAAAAACCTTTTGTATCTCTTGAATATGGAGTGTAGGTGACTTATGTGGTCCTTTTGATTCTTTAAAAATATTGTAAAATCATCCATGTAGATGATTATGCATTTTCCTATTAGTCCTCTAAATCATGATCTATGGCACATTGAAAGGTATCTTATAAATTTATTATGCTAAATGGCATCCTCTTATATGTATAATTTCCTTGCTTCATGGTAAATTCCATCTTTATTTAATCCTTAGATTGTACTAGCACCTATTTATAGCCTAAAAATCTATCCAAAAAGGACATCATTTTAGAACCACTTACTATTTGTATCACCTCATCTAGAGAATGTAGAGGATAATTATCCTTTTTGTAAGCCTTGTTCAGGTTCCTAAAGTCCACACATAATCTGATCACCATTCTTCTTTCTTACTAAGACTAAATTATCCATATAGGTAGAATGTTGAATTGGGAAGATTATTTTTACACTTAAAAGCTTTTCCACAAAAGCTTTTCCACTTCCCTCTGAATGAGAGACTCCAAAATAGGATTGATTAATCTCTAGCTCTATCTAAATGGTTTATGATTTATATCTAAGGGAATAATATGAGTAATGACGTATGGGTCATATACTTTCAAGTCTTCATATGTCTAAGAGATGACATCCTTGTATTGAGCAATTAAGTCCTTCACTCGCTATCTCTCCTCTAGGGTGAAACTGATACCAATGTTAACATAGCATGGGCTATTTTCATCTCTTATATTTTTCATTTTGATGTTTGATTAATTGACTTTGGGCCACTTGAGTTTTTAAGATTGAGGGTCTATATCAAATGGTCTTTCCAAAGAGACCAACCTAGATGGAATTTGATTCTCTTTGAGCTGGAGAATACCTTCTTTATGTTATTCTTATTGAAAAAGGTGATTAATGTCCTTGTCATTGATGATTTGGGACTTAAATTCCCTTAAATTAGTTAAAAATTGGATAATCAATTGGTCATCATCAAAGACCTAGAAAATTTCTACATTATCTAGAATAGAGAGACAAAGTACCAATTCAATAGAGAACCTTCTTACCTTAGATTCTTGTAGAGGCTCTAGATTAGCAATAGCAACAAGTGAATTGATAGCTTGATTTTTCTCTCTAGGAAGGGATACTATGTTGAAAGATTCAAAGTTTTCAATTAGGTCCCATTCTTTATTCTTGTATCTTCTAAAATAAGATAACTTGCACTGATATTTAATTTTGACTTGGTTAGTTACCAGTTTGGAGTCTTTAAATACTAGTATTTGTTAAGCATAGAATATACTGAGAGGGGGGGGTGAATTAGTATATTATATATCTTATAAATCTTTCCTTTAACCAAATTCCACTTAATCAATCATTCAAGATATGCAATAAAACTCAAACAATAAACATCACACAAGACAGAGAGCGACACCAGATATAACATGGAAACCCAATGTGGGAAAAACCATGATGAATCAATCTCAAATATATTCATGATAACAACCCCATAGGAGCACCATACCCCTTTTCCATGTACAAACCTTAGCTACAATTCATGAGCACCAACCCATAGGATCTTTAAACCCTTTGCCGAGCACCAACCCAACACCTATTCATGAGCACCAACCCATAGGAGAACCAACCCCTTTGCCGAGCACCAACCCCTTTTCCAAGCACCAACTTAGCAACAATTCATGACCACCAACCCATAGGAGCACCAACCCCTTTGTGTATACCACACACCTATCTCTCAATGTTGTTATCTAAATAAATGATAGATCAATACAACATCACCTTCCTCTCTCTCACTTTTGCTCTTCTAAGCTAGATATAACAAATACAAATCATCTCTCATAATTGCTCTTCTAAGCTAGATATTGCAATATCAAATCAACCTCTCACTCATATTACAAATGGCTACTCAATCCTTTATTTATATCTTTCCAAATGACCTTTGGCCTTCCCCCTTTGTGACCTTTCAATCCTCATGGAAAATGGCACCAATCTTGGATGACCCTTCATATCCAAGCATTTTAAAAGTCATGTGGTGACCCTTCATGTCCAAAAACATCTTTCCCACTTTTGTCCTTATCTTTGGTGACTCTTCATATTCCTCAAAGTGTCCCTTCATGACAAATTGCACCTTTACTCTTTTGTCTTCACTTGGTGACTCTTGGTATTCCCCAAGATGACTCTTCAAGGGAAAATGCATCCCTTCTTTCTTTTGTCTTTATCCCATGACTCTTTGACTTCTCCATGGGCCCTTATTTTATCTCATATGCAACCAAAAATATATTCATTAATATTAAATAAATATTAACTCATATTAGCTAAGATAAACAATATTAAATGCAATGGGGCCTTTATTACCAATAATACAAAACCTTTGACATCAATGACAATATTTCCAACAATCTCCCCCTTTGTCATTGATGGCAACCTCAATCCTGAAACTACCACATCTTGTCACCTGTAAATCTTGTCATCTAAAAACATACAGTAACTCCCCCTTACTGTAGCAACCTGTACCTGTTCCCTATACCTATTTTTTACACATGTACCTATACCTATTATTCTCCCCCTTTGACATCAATGCCAAAGGGCCTACCTGGAGCTAACACTTAGCTCCCCCTCACTTGATGCTGAACATCAATGGTAGGAAGTAATAGAAATCACTCCCAACTCCTCTCACTGATATTTGAATGTATCCTTTGATCATGCCTTTGAGAAGATATATGTCAAAACATATACATTTTTCCCTATCCTTTGAGCATCTACAATCAACTCATTTGAATCTTTTCTTCTAATCTCACAACCTTCAACATGAAACCTTGATGTGTATCCTTGATCACAAATTTGACTAACACTCAACAAATTATGCTTAAGACCTTTTACATACAAAACATTTTTAGTCTTAGTTCTACTATAATCCAAACTCAAAGTACCTTTTCCAGCTATCTTGGTAGTGGTTTTATTTTCGAATCTCACTATACCACCATTTATCTTCTTTAGAGAAATGAACTTACTTTTATCACCTATCATATGCCTCAAACATCCACTATCAATTAACCATGGCTAATCTTTACCTCTCACATACAGAGATGTCTACACCATCATAGAATCTTTAGGTTCTTTCTTCTACCATGAACATGTCTGAACCTTCTCCCTGATGAATGGAGCTTTGAAACTCTGATTCTTCTTCTTGATGAATGGAGCTTTGAAACTCTAATCCTTCTTGAATGACTCAAACACGCTTCTACAATACCAAGCTATGTGTTCAAAGTTGTTGCACTTGTAGCACACTATGGTCTCTTCATTAAAGCTTGATAGAGGAGCAAAAGAGTTGTGGCTTTTGCTTGAATCTAATTGACTTTCCTTTTCCTTATTTATGAAATTGTTAGATCTTTTTCTACATTCTAATTTCTTGTGACCATATCCATTATAATAAAAACAATAGTCATAAAAATAAGAGTTGTCTGTATATCTCTGACCTAATTGCCTTTTGCAGCTTTGTTCCTTCCAACCTTCTCTGTTTGGAATGTCCTCTGTATTCTTCACTTCTCCCCTTTCTATTTTCTCTTGTGTCAGAGCTTTAGCATAGCTCTTTTTATTTTCAAAACCAATCCCTGTCTTATCTTAATATGCTTTTTGACTTTCCAATATCTTATTCAACATGTTAGTGCTATCTTCAAATTTTGAATCACTGATTACTTTATCACTGACTACTTTCTTAATATCTTCTTTTAAAGAGGCAATTTTAATAACATACCTTTCACAATATTTTATTATTATTTCCAACTATGCTTTGAGATCTTCTTCATTCTTCTTGGCTTATTCAAAGTGTGCTTGTAGATCTTCAATCATTTCCTTTGACTCTTGTTCATTTTTCTCAATCTGGTGCTTTAACCTTCGATTCTTCTTCTAAACAACTTCTAATTCTTCTAGGGCACAATTGAGTTCTCTTTCCATATCTACTTTAGCTTCCTCCTCTTTTTATTCTTGATCATCATCATGTATGGCCATGAATAGAATCTCTTCTTCTTTTGAATTGTTGACTCCACTCTCTTCGCCTGAGCTAGGATATTTAGAAAACAGGCTCTTCTTCTCGAATCCCATCTTGGATTTGCCTTTGAAATTCTTCTTGTATGTAAGCTTTTCTTCTTCATCATCTTTAACTTTATCTAGGCATCTAGCTTAAAAATGTCCAATCTTTCCACAATTAAAACATTTAGAAGGTAATTTTCCTTGATATTTACATGTTCCTCTTTTTGGCCTGCGAGTGAAAAGTGCTTCATTGTCATCTTCATCATCACTGGAACTATCACTTGAATCTTTAATCTTAGATTTCTCCTTCTTTGATGTCTTGAAAATCATTTCTCTCTTTGAGGGTTTATCTTGTTCTATCCACATCTCATATGCTGTGAGAATACCATGAAGCTCATCCATCTTTAGCTTGGCTAAATTCTTCATCTCCTCGATTGCTGAAACCTTTACATCATATCTCATTGGTAGAGATCTCAAAACCTTTTACACCACCGTTGACTCTTCTAATGTTTCTCCAAGACCTTGAATCTAATTTACTATCTGATCAACTTGCAAGAGATAACTTGCTATATCTTGTTCTTCTTCCATCTTCAAACTTTCAAACTACCTTCTAAAAGTCTGTAACTTAGCTTGTTGAACCGTTCCATCACCTTTGTAAATATTCTCAAGTTTTACCCAAGTTTCATGAGTAGATTTACATTGCATAACTTTAACAAATCCATATTCACATAAACCACATAAAATAGCATTTAAATCTTTAGCATTACATTCACTTGCCTTCTTTTCTATTAGAGTAATTGTAGATGTCTATAACTCTTCATATTCCTCCACCACTAATTTCCATATGTCGAATCCAAGGGCCATCAAATAAACCTTCATTCTCATGCTCCAAAAATCATAATTCATCCCATCAAACAAAGGTGCCTATTTGTAGAAAATCCTTCATGTGACCCACCCATCGTGCTTTCCTGATCTACCTTCAAGCTGTAAAATTTTTCAAAAAGGAACCTGCTCTAATATCAATTGTTAAGCATAAAATATACTGAGAGGGGGGGAGTGAATCAATATATTATATATCTTATAAATCTTTCCTTTAACCAAATTCCACTTAATCAATCATTCAAGATATGCAATAAAACTCAAACAATAAACATCACACAAGATAAAGAGAGACACCAGATATAACGTGGAAACCTAATGTGGGAAAAAACACAGAGAATCAATCTCAAATATATTCATGTGAATATCCCCACAAGAGCACCATACCCCTTTGCCAAGTATAAACCTCAGCTACAATTCATGAGCACCAACCCACAGGAGCTTCAAACCCCTTTGTCAAGCACCAACCGAGCACCTATTCGTGAGCACCAACCCATAAGAGCACCAACCCCTTTTCTAAGCACCAAGCCATCAAAAATTCATGAGCACCAACCCACAGGAGCACCAACCCCTTTGCCAAGCACCAACTCAGTAACAATTCGTCAGCACCAACCCATAGGAGCACCAACCCCTTTGTGTATACCACACACCTATCTCTCAATGTTGCTATCTCAACAAATGATAGATCAATACAACATCACCTTCCTCTCTCTCACTTTTTCTCTTCTAAGCTAGATATAACAAATACAAATCATCTCTCATAATTGCTCTTCTAAGCTAGATATTACAATATAAAATCAACCTCTCACTCATATTACAAATGGATACTCAAGAATTTATTTATATCTTTCCAAATGACCTTTGGCCTTCCCCCTTCGTGACCTTTCAATCCTCATGGAAAATGGCACCAATCTTGGATGACCCTTCATATCCAAGCATTTGAAAAGTCATGTGGTGACCCTTCATGACCAAAAACGTCTTTCCCACTTTTTTCCTTATCTTTGGTGACTCTTCGTATTCCTCAAAGTGTCCCTTCATGATAAATTGCACCTTTACTCTTTTGTTGTCACTTGGTGACTCTTGGTATTCCCCAAGATGACTCTTCATGGGAAAATGTGTCCCATCCTTCTTTGTCTTTATACCATGACTCTTCAACTTCTCCATGGGCCCTTATTTTGTCTCATATGCAACCAAATTATATTCATTAATATTAAATAAATATTAACTCATATTAGCCAAGTTAAACAATATTAAATGCAATGGGGCCTTTATCACCAATAATACTAAACCTTTGACATCAATGACAATATTTCCAATAGTATTTAATTCACATTATTCTTAAGTATAAACTATAGCCCTATAACTAGAGTCTCATCCTTAGATCTATTGTTAATACATGAAATTACAATCGATATGCTACCAAGATAATTTTACCTTGTCAATAATTCAACTTAATTCCCATGCCTGATCCTTGCTTGGACCTAGCACTATCAAAGTGCATTATCTAGAGCTGATTAAACCCTTTAGGATCTATCTTCTATACTTGATTCTAAGTATTAATAGTATAAATACCAAGGTTGGGTGACACATACTTTACCTCTTCATTTTTGATGTTATATTCTATAATGGGATTCTTCATTCTTAGCTCTCTATAAATTTTCATTTGATTTGTAATTCCTCTTCATGGCAACCAACTATGATATAGGTTTGGAAAGAGATATATGTTGAGTGTTTTGGACCAGTCCCTACCCATAAATAGTCCATAGCCTTTTGAGATGTCTACCATGAGTATATTATAGGTCATCTAGACTCATGGTTCAGATTCTACTTGAATGCATACAATGGTCAATTCTCCAACTATTGGTACAACTATTTTATCTAATTATAAAACCATTCTCTTTGAGGTGCTTAGAGTGAGACCAAGATTTTGATATATATATATATATATATATATATATATATATGATAGTTTGATAGTTTTGGATACTCTATAATAAACCAAACAATTATGAAAATTCTTAACAAATGCCTTGATAGTCAACAAAAAGGGTGGAACTTCTGGCTTACTCTTGTTGATGACATTGGCATCAACAATTTTTACTTTCTATATAGATGCTTTAGTTCTTTCCATAAGAGCTTTTCTAGTAATTGACTATGATAGTATCTCCTTCTATTCAAGAATTTTAGATTAATCATGAACATTTATGTTCACCTTGATCTTCTTCATATCCTCCACAATGTTGTACCCTCCTTTGCTTGGTTCTTCCTTGCTTTATGGCTAATCATTCCCCTTTGGAGCAGGTGGATTATTATCTACTTTAGGATTAGGAGGTATCATCATGGTATTTTAAGGATTAGATGTTGTAAGTGGATGATTATTTATTATATTATATTCACCTCTCTCTAACTATTATAAATCATGAAATTCATCTATATTATATTCTAGTTTATTGTCATCTTCACCTAGAAAGGGAAACTCGTGAGTTTGAAAGAACATGGAAGTATTGGAAGAACCATGATATAGATGATGCTCAGGTGGGTTATCTATCTAATCTTGTCTAAGCACCTCTCTTTTAAATATTTTGAATGTTTTGAAAAATTCAATATAGTTTATCTTGCCATGCTTGGAAGTATTATGAATTCTACACTAATTAGGAAGAGTTGTTTCTACCATGTTAATCTATGGGATCTTGTTAGCTACTCTATATTGTTCATAGTACTATTGAATGGTCATTTATATCTCTAAAACCTATAATTATGATTACCAATTGGTTCATTAGTGTTTCCCATCCTCTTTTACATATTCAAGAAATCATTGCTCAACTTTTGAACCATCTTCTAGATAAAATCTAGTTATAACTTCATAGAAACCGTACCTTGTAAAATAGTAGTCATAAGTGTAGATACTTAGTGATTATGATGATAAACATTATTTTTTGTATTATTGTTCAAGAATATGAAACTTGGTTATGTTATCTATGTCAATCTAAGCAGTGTGTATAATTGGTTTTGATTGAATGCATGATCATTCTACTTCACATATGTTATTATATAGAGTGTTGTAAATCTATTGTTGATATTAGGTGATTTAGGCATTTTAGGATTTATTTTATTTTCTATATTGATAGCATCTTTGTATGCTAACACCAAATTATTGGTAGAAACTACTCTTCTTGGGAACATGACAATGATCAGGTCTAGGGTATTCTTGTACATTTGTAATGATAATGTCTCATATATTTTATAACTTGGGATCAACTAGTTGTACATATTCTAGAACCTTACATTGAAAGTACATATAGGCTCATTAGGATCTCTCCTCATGCTAGTGAAGTATTGATATACCAAATCAAGATTGGTGACCTATCCAAACTGTATAATAAAATCTCCTTGACACTCATCCTAAGAAGTGATGGAATTTTTTATTATATTTAAATACAAATCATAAGTAGTATTCATTAAATTAAATGGGAATAATCTTCATGCAACATCTTCATGGATAACATTCATTAGCCTTAATGTAGCTTTGAAAGATATAATATGTTCCTTAGATATCTTTGCTCTTGAAGGAGCAAAGGAAGGTAGGTACTTTCAAGATCTTGAGGTAAATCATGCACATCTCCTATGATGAAAATAATATATCCAACTAACTATGGATGAGCCATTAGTTGATTAATAGGTAAAGGGTTACTTATAGGTAAGGGGTTCACTATTAGAAGAGGTGGATTATTCTAAACTAGGGATGTTGGCACAATTATAGGTCTCCTATGATTTTTTAGGGGTGAGACTAGGAAACTAGCCTAGGAATTAGATTTGGTCACTCTCTTAAGTGACTTCAGTGCAACTCTACACAAAGGATAGATATTATTATTGAGGGTGAGCCTCCTTATAATTTTAGTGAAACTATTAATGTGGGTTTTATGTACACCAAAATATAATTAGGTAGACTCTAATGTTTTAGGATCTTAATAGAGGTAAACTCCACTATAGGGAATGAGTTTTAGGTATATGATTTTTAACAACCTATTGATGGAATAGCTAGTAAGACATGTAGGTTATTGATAAGGTTTTTTTATAGAGGTGTGGTCCCTAAAGGATAGTGAATATCTACATGAATTGGATGGGTGACTAGATTATAATCTAATGTGGGTAGGTCTCAAAAGAAAATCAAAAAGGAGGGAAGGGTAAGGATAAAAATAAGGCTTTGTTGTTTTCAAAAACTACTTCCCTGGCTAGTTTATAAAAGGATAAATGCTCTCAAAACCTATGCCTATTACTAGCAACAATTACACACATAATAAAAAATGACTAAGAAGTCTAAGGAAATATTGATGTAGAAAATTCACAATCCTTAGAATAATCTTTTTGTGATTAGGGTAGTTATTTCACACTCTTACTCAAGATATTATGGCTTAAGTTAGTGAAGAATCTAAGGTAGTTATTGCACACACATAAAAAACTACATCAAAGAAATCACTCATGCACATTGAAAATTATGATTCAATTTAAACTTAATCATCCTAATAAATATATTTTTCCAATATTTCAACAACTATTGTGAAACTAAAAATCAGTACATCAATTAGTATAATCAATAATCCATTCACAACTATTACACACTAAAATTTATTGAAATATACAACCAAAAAAGTAACAACTAATTACATAAAAATTGGAAATAAAATAGATAAACATATTCACTGGCAATCAAAATTGATGTTACTCCTGTATTCAAAGTTATTTGACCAAAAGATCTAAGTTGGATTACAATTATTTATATATTCTTGTGGAAAGGGTCACCTCATCTTCTAAGTCCATGCAAGGTCATTACATGTAATAGTTAGAAAATGAGTTTTAAATGTGGTATAAAACTATATAAGATTCTAATTATAGTTATTAGTTTAAAATAACCTTTGCAAAATATATGTAACATGTGTATGTGTATAAAGATAAAGGTGAATTTTACAATTATAGTTTGAACTATATGAAAAATTACAAATATATACATTATTTACAAAATAATTCATGCATATAAAGTCTTAACCTTTTATAGGATGTGAGAACAACTTGTTTAATATTTTTAGATTAGCAACCTTCAAATGGAACTTAGACATACATCAAAGATAAGTATTTCTTTATCAATGCTTTATAACTAGTTATGTTATTTAAATATGACTAGTCTTAATATAATTTTGCATTGCATTTTGTCTGTCTTTGAAAAGTCCACCTAAAACTCACATAGTTTATTTTCTACTTGATGGGATGTGACCATGCCACTTGGAAACTCCACGGGATCTCTTAGATCTTTTATTTTTATATATTTAATGTCTTTACTCCATGTGGTAGTCTCTATCTAGATCTAGGCCCATTGAATTTTCAACACTTTGCTTGCACCATTGGATCTCTGTGTACTGGGCTCCCATACACTATTGGATCTCTTTGTACTGGGATACCAAAATGTCATCATAGAACTCTCATGGAGCATTTTAAAATACTTTATTTATATGATTTATTATGCATCATTATATCTTCAATACATGAGTTAATGCACACCATAGATATTGGTGTTTGACTCTTTGACTCCTATTATCTTGACACTTGTCATTTCCATATTCACTCCTATAAACATAAACATAAAAAGTCTTAGCACATATAGTAAAGTGGATAAATATAGGGTTTCCACTTGGTATTTCTACCAAGATTTTGGGATACTGACTTTTCATCTTTGCTTCTTCCTACAGGTTGTTGATCTATCATTTGGGTTTCTAGGATGTTGCCACTTATCACTCATGCAGAGCTCCAATTATAAGGCATTCGAAGAAATTGTTTCAACATTTTTGTGTGGAGTAATTTTTGTGAGAATTTTATGTAGGGATATTATATATCATCAAGGAAATTTTTTCAAACAAAATGTCTAAAGCAATTATCCCAAAGATTCTATTTCAAGCAAAGTTCTGATGGCAAAAATTCTGAAGGGTTTGTTCATCAAGAATAATGTTTGTAGACCCAATTCTATTGGGGAATTATTTTGGACAAAATATTTTCAACAATTTTCCTAGAGACTAATTACGTCAAACAAAATGTCTGAGACTGAAAGTCCATAATTTATTTAAGTTAGAAAAAATGTTTGAGACACAACTTATAAAAGAATTGGTCTAGGGCAAAAGGCTCAAAATAATTAGTCTAAGTTAAAATTCTCAAAGGATAATCTCATAGGGAAAAACTATTTGAGACACAACTCTTGAAGAATCTAGCGGTCATTTTAAAAAAGGCCAAAGGGTAGGTCTGTGTAGGGCCAAAAGGGCAAAGTGAAACTACAAAATGTCTTAAGGGTATACTTCATGGTAAAAATTCTTGAAGGGTCTACTTTATAGGGTAAATTTCCCATGACAAAAGTCCCATAGGGTAGGTTTCATAAATCCTAAAGGGTAGGTTTAAAAGGACTGAAGGGAAATTCTATTGGTGAAAGTGTATTAGTAATATTGTTGTAAGGAAAATGTATCAATGATCAAATTCCATCTAACAAAATTTTTGATAGAAAAAATCCTGAAAGAATAATTCACCCTATAGAAAAAATCCTAAAAGAATAAGTCTCCCTAAGGAAAATGTCTTGGACAAAATTTCTAAAATAATTCAATTGGCTCAAGGAATTTGTCTGATTAAGATAAGTTTGATAAGGTCCAATTACTTCAAATAAAATGACACAGGGGGGATTATCATCACTAAATGTTTATGGAAAAAATGTTTGATAAAATAAACCTAACTACCAATTCATGAAAAACAAAAGTTCCAAAGATAAAATCCCAAAAAATATAAGTCCAAAAACATAAAACTCGATAAAGACTCCTAAAAGGTATAAAGTTAGTCTATTGAAAAATGATGTCAATGCCATTTTTACCAAAATACAAAAAGGCCAATAATCAATCTTCTCCTAGATAAACATATATAAGTGGGGTTTAAATTCAAGATCATAGTCTAAAAAAAGTGGGTCTACATTTCCTATGGAAAGAAGGGGGATATTGGTACAATAGTATGGATTGTGTTCAAGGTCTAAGGATGCTTTAAGAAGTTTGATAACACACAAAGTGTCCTTAAGGGTTATATATCATGATGATCTATTTAAAAAATTTAGAAACATCTTCTAAGGTATACATCATGTAAAATATCCTTGAAGTCACCTTTAAGCATTTTTACCTAATTGGTTGTATGTCATCCTTGAAGCTAGTTGTAGGTCATTATTTTCTCTTTCTAAGCCCTATTTGAAGATTGACATGTATTTTATCCTAGATTTCCTTATGAATTTATCAAAATCATCTTGATAATGTGTTTTATTATTATAAACTACCTCTAATAACTTAGAGGCTTGCAAATTACCCATGCACAAAGTTTATTGAAGTTGAGGACTCATTAAGGCATGTAGGTGTGAATTTGAACCTTTATTGTAAGATTAGTTCCTCTTAATGGTTATGTCATGAAATTAAGTCTCATCTAGATTAAAATTCCTTATTAATTTCTCATTTTCACCCCACCTTCATGTCATGACAAAAACTTTCAAATACCATGCCCTTTCCCTCTCTTAGGATGATTGTGATATGCTAAATTATACAAACATGGACTAACATTAGCCTTGGTGAGGTCACAAAACATTGATTATTTTCTTTTTTCTTAAATTCAATACCACTTTATTAGATAATTTGAGCATAACCCTTTAAAAGACAAATTATATTCCATCCCTCCCTTTTGTACTTTCATGAAAGGTGTTGATTATCAAATATTATTGTAGGTGTGCTTTTCCTTGACTATAGTTGGTGATTAATAATTTGTATACCTCATTATTCTTGTTCATGAAAAACTCTTACATGATATTTAATAGTTATGTGATAGATGATGGGATGAATATGAATTTATGGGGTGATGACATGAATGGAGGATGGAACACTTGAAATGAAGGTTGAAAAAAAGCATTACAATTGTAAAAGCAATGTATGTGTAGGTGAGTGAGATGGGGTGACAAGAAGACTATAGTAACATGAAAATATCAAATTGAATGGAAAATTTAAGAATTATCCCATCCTACACATGATGTATTAGTTTGGAGGCCATTGGAGGAGAATAACAAGCTAAAATTGAAACCTAGTATTATGCTAGGTTCCTTAAAATAGAAATCATAGTTTTTGCTTAATAGGGATTTTTGGAAATTCTTCAGAGCAAATGGTTTGGATTTTGATATGAATCTTGAAGAATTTTTTAGAGTTTTATTTGGAAAAAATAATAACATTAAGGAGATCCATGCCATGGAGGAAAATAATAAATCTTGAAACCCCTCTCTCTTATAGATTGCAATCTATGTATTATTTAAATTTGTATATAAATAAAACATATGTAAAATGATTTATGGTTACCATGTAAATGAACTAAATGTCCCTGATAATCCCTACAAACTTAAATTTTCTTTAAATGATGCCCTAGTGAGGAGAAATTGTAGAAAATTGATTACCTTCCTAGATGTAAGACAATAGATGTATGTCCTGACATAAAATGGATTATTCATGAGGTATATATGACCAATTTGAGAATAAATTACTTTATTAATAATCTCTTTGAGTCTAATTTATTTATAAAAAATTGTAGACCAAAATATTCTCTCTCCAAAATGTACCAACTACAAACCGGAAGAGCTCTCCTTATGTGCAAAGAAGAAAGGTGATTGTAGGAGATACATCTTGAGCCTATCTTGCATATTTTCACATTAATTTATTTTATAACCCTTTTTATTCCTTTATTCTCTTTTTCATGGCCTCTACCATATGAATGGCCATATAATTCTCTACCTATCTTTGAAAAATGCATGAAATAAGATCTTTCTTTACCTTTTATTGACACTTCATTATGACACAAACAAAAATAGAAAATTATACAAGGATCCAAGATTATATTCATGTATTAGCAAAATAATTAACTTTTTACATGATTTATTTATCCAAAATTGGCACATGGGAGTCTAATTGGACTTTTCCTAAGCTTAAAAACACATTAATGACCTTTATAAGGCATGAAACTTTGGATAAAGTTTGATGTCATGAAAATTAATATATTTTAAGGTAATTTGGATGTTTTAATGACTTTTTTAGAAATAATTTAATCATTTTAAGCCAAAAAATCCACTTTTGAGGTTAAAAAACAAGGTATTACAAGGAAAATTACCACTGAACAAGGTTTATAATAGTGCCTTGAGAAGTTACAAATTATAAGGAGTGACATTTGGCCTTGATAGGACAAATTTACAATTAAACATTCAATTATCACAATGATCTATGATATTTTTGGTCTCATCTCTATATGGTATTCTAATCTTTATGCCTATGTTCATGACCACATTATTATACCATACCTATCTTGAAAATAATCAAAAGTCTTTATCCACCATACCACATGTTATACCTTACTTGAAAAAACCCTAAACCATAATATATTTGATGGAAATTTACTTCATTGTTTAAATTTAGTATAATCAACATTATTTTTATGAGAAGTTATTGAAGTAGTATGCAGAGTCCACACAAGTGGCTCCATCCTATCCAAAAGCTCATACAAACTAGGTATTATTGGCCAATGATGGATGTAGATGAAGCTACATATGTTAAAAAGTTCAATAAATTTCAAAGGCATGCCAATTTTATTTATGCCCTAGCCAATAATCTAAAACTAATGCTTACACCATGGTTGGTTGCTACTTGGGGCCTCAATCTCATTAAGAAGATGAACCCCAAATCATTGATGGTCATAAACACATCCTTACTGCTACTGAATATTTCACTAAGTAGGTTGAAGATATATCCCTCACATACATGACTAGAAATAAAATTTCCAAATTCATCTTTATACATCTCATCTACTGATATGGTATCCCCTGTGATATTATATCTGATAATAGTAGATCATTCAAAAATAAGGATGTCAAATCAATATGTGCCAAGTATAAAATTAATTAAAACTTATCTACTACCTATTACCACAAGGTTAAGTTAAAGAATTTAATCAAACCATTGTCAACATCCTTATAAATATTGTTAATGATGCCAGCTAATTTGGCACCTCTAAATATTCCATGCCCTCTGGGTATACCATACTAATTACCATACTCTAACAAGAGCCACTCTATATTCACTTATTTATGGCACTAAGGCCATTATTCCCATTGAGGTTGAGTTACCTTATTTGCACATCTCTTTGAAGCATGTCAGAGATGATGAATATTATAGATTAGCTCAATTGTAAGAGATGGAGTACCTTGATGAGAAAATCATGCTCATAGTTAATAACCTTGAAGCATAGTAGAACCAACTTCATGGCCACTGTAATCAGTGGGTCATCCACAAAGAATTCACGCTTGGTGATCTTATTCTTAAAGAAAACCAATAGAATACCATAGCTTAGAATAATCACAAGAGAAATTTCAAACCCAACCATATAGGACCATTCATCATTATTTCCAACTATGGCATTGGAGTATGCAGGCTTGATACAATAAACAAGGATGAACTTGATGAGCTAATAAACATTATACACCTCAAGCATTATTTTTCTTGAGAAACTAGATGTATTGTCTATGAGTCACATTTCCATTCTACCATACCTTTCTTATCAATCAAGTTATTTTCACCCTTCCTACCTAGCCCTTTGACCTTGGTTTCATTACATTATTTTCATGGCCACTTTTAGCAGGAAGATTTAGATCAAGTTTTTATAGTTGATTTAGTATTACAAACAAAGGCCATATTTTGGAGTAGTATTATAGTGTTTTCGGAGTTGCATCCTTCATTCTTTTTTTATTCTAATCAAATGTGCCCGCTTATAACCACTTTTGGGAAAATTAGTGTACCATCCATCATGATACTAATTATAACCACCTATGGTAAAATTAGTATCATTGACCTATGCCATTATTTACTAAATATAACTTTATATATGAAAATTAGGGTCAACACTTATTTATCATGACTTAAAGTACCACCTTTTCATGCTTATATTGTACTATGACATTTTCCCACTTTGACTATTTTAATGGAATTGACTACTACCTAGTCAAATTCCTCTACTGTAAGGTGAACTATAGTGACTTGATGTCCAATCTTAAGACTATGTAGGTAGTTCTTGATTCATGTTGAGGTCATCTTAGTCAAAACATTCCCATGCTCTCACCATTTTTTGAATAGTTTTATTTTTAAACAGTCTTCATTTTGTGAGCTTGAACCATTCAATATCTCATCATCTTTAATTGAGTTAAGATACTTTGAAAATTCTAAAAAGTTTCATAATGGATAGGGATCCCAAAATCCTTAAGGCTAATATTGTGATTAACCATTATCTGGGATTTATGTTATTTTGTTATTAGTTATTTATTTGTTGTCTTGTCTTTTTATTTATTTGCCTATTTATCTACTTTCTTGGTGCTTTTCGATTTAGTCTATGCACATTTATTGGGTGATTCCTTATGTATTATTCTTGAATCCATCCATATTAATACATCCACATTATCATCACATTTTTTATCATTGGTACATTATTTTCAAATTAAGTATTGGATCGCATGTCAGTCCTTATGCATATTTTAGCCATGTTATAATGGTGTTCTATCATGATGCCTATTGTTTTATGTTATAGAAAAAATCAGCTCAAGGAGTCTACAGAGCAAAGAGGTATCGATTTATCTCTTTGACACCAACAACATTACCATTCGACTCCAAATCATTATCCCACATACAAAGTAATTACATAAAGAAAAAAATTTGACCCTTGCTAGTTAAGACATGCATCTCCATTCTAGAAGGTTTCCTAAATTCTTCTTTCTCCTCTATAAGGGCTTACTCTTAATCCATGACCATGGGTTCAGTGCGTAATCTCCATTCTCCAATTTACCATCATTTTTTCCACTATCAGGGTATAATAATTATAATTTCCTATGGGTAAATAATTGTATATCATCCCACCTAATAAGAAAATGATTTTAACCACATCTGGGAAAATCATTGTGTTTTCATCCATTTCAAGGTTGATGATTATAATCACCTATTGGTAAATTATTATCTTTAATTTTCCCAAATAGGGCACATTTTTACCACATTTTCATTATGATAATGCTTATAATTGACTTTTGGTAAACCATTATATTTATCCACCCAAGTGGGGCATGTTTTTATCCTACCAATGATTATAACTTCCTATGGATAAATCATTGATTTTCCTTTTTAATGATTATAACATCTTTTGGGAAAATCATTCTCTTGTTACCCTAATCCTTTTTCAATGATTATAACTACCTTTGGGAAATTCATTACCCTTTTTATTCCACTTATGTTGATTAATCACTTATGGTCAAATCATCCTATTTATTTTCCCACATGGGTCAAATCTATAATCCATTAATTATAACTGTCTTTGGGAAAATCAATATTTTCCACTCCATTTTACCTTCTCGGTCCCATCATTTCTTCATTTTAAGGAACTGATCACCAAATATTTTTGTCAAACACTCCCTTGAGGGGGAATCTATAGTTAATTTATTTTCATTGAATTCATAGGCATACAAGACCTTTTCATTCTTTGATAATATGTTATTATGTCTATACCTTGCAATGGCTTCCTAAATAGAGGCAAATTATAAACACCTAAAACTGGTCACAATTGGCTTCTAATTGGACTTTAGACTGATTCTTACTAACCATCAAAAATTAATCCTAAGAATCATTGAATGACCCAAGTTGGCTTTCACATTATTTCTCAAATCTTAAAATCATGTTGAGACATCCCTAATTAGGCTATCCTATCATATGCAACAATAAACTCTCACAAACTCATCCATATTCATCTTGTGGTATCACATCTACCAATTTTTCCTATGAAACTATTAAGTGGGGAACTTGCACATAAACAAAAATCAAATATCATAAGAGATAAATGGCTAATCATAATTAATTAACAAGATAAATTAAATTAAATACCTAGTTGAAATATCCATGTAAAATTAATGAATAACTAAAAAAGTAAGTAAATTCAAAAATGAAAATATCTTAGCCTTTAGTTATGACCTTTTTGAGTTGTCAAGCTCTTTGGAAATATCCTAAAATATTTAATTTTGGAAACCCATGTCTATCCATTGAAAATCAAGATTAATTGATAATTATTAACTCTAAAGGGGTTAAATTTGACTCTCATAGGTTAGGTTTAAACCCATTCTAATCCTTAACTCCACCTTAACTCACTTTGGGTTGGGGTTAGTTCCTAGGCCTATAAATATAATGCCTTGCCTATTGTATTTTAAGATATTTTGGTGCAAAGTTATAATGGATAAACTAATTAAAAGATTTGATAAGAGTAGTTTTATAATTTAAAATTTTCCTTGAAATTAGTGTTATAATGCTAAAATCTTGAGCCAAGACACAATACAATCCATGGTTCTAAGGAGCGAAGGAGCTACACAACCTCCATTGCTAAAGACTCTTTGAAGCACAAGCCAATCAATCCACTCAATAGTGCATTTGGAGCCCCCAAGGAAGGTAAAGGATTCATTTTCTTTTTCATTTTAGTTGTTCTTTCATTTGTATTATGTTAACTAATCTTTTCCCTAAGATCTAGGCCTGGATTATAAGTTTTAGTACATTTTTTGAAGTTTTTCTTACTTAAAACTAACATATTACTAACTTCCCTTCTTGAATTCTTATGATCATAGTTGTAAACACTAATGGCTAACATTTAGACCACTTAATATTTTTGAAAAGAATATTTCCCTATTTACCATATAGGATGTAATACTAATTAATGTCTAGACCCTAAAAATATAACTAGGTTATGACCTGAGTTTGTTAAAAAGTTAATCAAAACTTGGAACCACTATAATAACTAAATAAATCATTGTCATTTAGTAAAACACTCTTGAGTTGTAGAATGAATCCTATTTTATTTGAGATTTATTATTTTTAAACTTTATAAATGTTTGAAGATTAATAAAATAAAGGTTTTCTTGATAATTACATTACATTACATTATATTTTTTTGAGATGGTAATTTTGTGAAAGTAAAATTAATTTTGAATCTCAGTGTGCCTTGTATCTTTATTTCACTAGTGTCAAAATATGTGATAAACTACCAAGTTATATTATTATATCTTATGAAATAAAATGGGTAATGTTCTAGTTTACACTTGTTGAGACTATAAAATCTTATTAGGATCATGATAATATTCACTTGAATTAACTTATAAAAATAGATTAGATAATTTAATCAAATGAATGGATAACTATAATCTGACTCTAATTCAAATGAGAAGATATGTAGGATGCCTAGTTGAGTTAAAAATAGGTCCTTAGAGTTAGGCTAGGTTATGGATGTTATATTTCTAACACTCAAACTAGGCTAAGAATATTACTAGGATCATTAGTATAGGAAATAATTAAAAACATACATGTTTAAATTAAGTTCTAAGGATTTTTTACCTTGATTTAATGTATATAATGAGATGATAATCACTAGACTATGTGTTGATTGTAGTAGAGAGACACATTTCCTATATGTGTGCTCACTTGAATTGACATTTTAAATAATATTTCAAATATGTCCTTAATCTATGTGGAGATTTATGACAATCCATAAGGGTATAGCCTCTTGTAGAATTTAATTCATGTCACTTTGATTAAAAAGATAGGTGTTGAATTTTTTATTATAAATAACACATGACACATTCTTGTCAAACCTTATAAGGGATTATATAGAAAGAGATTATATATGCATATATTGATGAAATATATTTTAGATTATATCTAGATATATAAATATGCATTGTATATATATATTTATATATATTAAAAGGATCCACATGTTTTTTACTTAAGTGTAATTTGGGAGGGTTTGAATCAAATAAGTCTAGCCTTCAATAGTAAACTAAGGAAAGATAATTAAATTGAACTAGACCATATTTTATCCATAAATGAGATATTTTTTCACTAATTTAAAGTGTGGCCAATTACATAAAGTGAATAATTACATTCAATACACTCCCATATTAATTTAAGATTCATATTTACTTTAGTTTAGTATTTCACTTCCCTTGTGACATTTGTTATTGAGTAAATTTTTTAAAAAATGACATGCAATTTTGTAATTTTATCCATGCAATTATTTTTTCATGATAAGTTATATAACCTAATCACTATAACAAATACTAGAACATGAATCCAACCATCAAATGTGTCTCAAATCTTCTCAAAAACTCTCAAAATAGGGTCACAAAATGACATGGAAAAAGACCTAAATTTTTACACAAGGTAATAAAGTTATGGGCCCAATAATTCCTTTAATTTTTTTTAGAAACTTCATTTAAAGTAAGAATAAACATGAAAATAATACTAATAAACTATACTTTTTATTCAATCTTTCTCTTTGAAACCCTAATTTAAGGCCACTATATACTTAACATTTGATTTTGTCTGGAAAGACAACCTAAAAGATGAAATATTTAAAAATATAATTAAAATATAATCCCAAAAACTAAATATTTCCTTTTAATTATTTTTATTTTTTCAAATATCTCACTCAATTTAATCTCACCACTTTTTTTCCTATCCCTTAAAAATTTCTCCTAAATTGTTCCCAATACTAAATATGTCTTACAAAACCATTAATATACTTTAAATACCACATGAGAATTAAATAAATTAATAACTATTTATATATAAGGAAACACAAGAGAGATTTAAGATATCCAAGGTAAACAAGATACTAGAATATGCTTCCTTATCCATCTACCAAGTTGAAAGGGTATTAAAACACATAAGGAAGTCAAAAGTTGCTCCATCCTTCACTTTAATTGGGCCTTTTTAAAAAAAATAGAGATTTTCAAGTGGCATATCATTTAATAGACTAAAAAATGTTAAAATGTATTTTATAGAATTTTAAGGGCCATTAAACATGTTGTAAAGAAATTGGAATTGAATAAATAGATTACACATTTATCCAGCTTATTATACATGTCCATTAGTTTAATATAATACATAAATCTAGGTAAATATAAAATATTTAATATGATATGTAATAAATTGTTTTATTTTCCTTGAAGTCCATGCTCCCTAACTTTGCCTTACATTTCATTTACACATAAAAAACATTATGTTCTATCATAAATGAAGTAATGGAACTGAAATAATCACAATAAATTGGCATACTCACATAAATCATGTATATATAAGCATCACATAAATATTTATATCTCAAAACAATCATATGAAAACTACCAATATGTTAAAAAAAAACATCCATACACACAAAATTTGATATAAATATGATATCTTAACTAGTTGACTCAAACATAGTGACCAAGTATCAAAAAAATGATGTCATGAATCAAATAATAACAATGTTAACATTGTATGCCTCCAAATTGGATAAAAATTACACCACAAACTATCATGGTACATGTATACCTAAATGAATTGACATAAGTCATATATCTCAACTAGCCCCACACATATGTAAAATGTCTCTCCAAGTGTTATTAATACTGTACCAACACTAATGCCCTAAAATCATATAAATATAAGTCTAGAACACCATGTAGATTAGTGAAAATTAAAATTACAATATGTGTTTAAATTGTGCCTTACATCCATGGTGTCCCCAAAATCCCACACTTCAAATTTGGGTTATCCCTATTTAAAATTTTGTATTTTGTCTTATGTGAGTTAGTTATCCTTGCTAAGCTAGTATTCTAAATAAACCCTTAGTATTTAGTAGTTGTGTCTGATTGATTTCTTTTTCCCCATTGCTCCTAATTGGTTTAGAGGGTTGAAAACATATATCTAAAGCCATCACTAAAAACCCCATTTACTCATTTCCATTAGAAGATCAAAGAAGCTAAAGTGTTATGTCTCATCTCAATGCAAATTGGGTTATCCAAACTACTTTACTTATTAAAATTTAGGTAGAGTTGTCTCATAATCCTAAATTACACTATCTTGTTCAAATCAAAGTTATCAAGTGGCTTTACTTTGATGCTAAATCAAAGTAAAGTAGTCTCAAAAACCTGCTTAACACTACCCAAAGTAAACTAGGTTTTTAGGGTTGCTTTACTTGTATAAAGTCACAAGTAAAAGTAGTGGAGCTTTCCAAACATGAATTACTCATTGAACTAAACCAACACAAGTTTGAAAAAGTAATTAACTTCAAATATGAAAATTAAGAAAAGTAACCTGAAAAGCCCAACCAAAATCCTAGAGCTCACATGTCTTTTTCCCATGTGTCCCTAATTCATCATTAATGTTCTATCATATATAAAAATTAATAAAATCCACCTCTTTTTCTACCTAGAATCTAAGTCATTCGATCAAGATATCACACCTGAAAACCCCAATATACATGATTCAAACCTCCAGAGTATCTTTGAGAAAATTTGATTTGACCCATTCATGCTTCAGGTAGTTAGATCTTTTCTTTGTGGTTTTCATAGCTTTGTTTTATCATTTTATTTATTTTTCTCTCTACTATTTTATTTCTACCACCTTCAATTTTTTTAATGTAATTTCATATTTTATTCAGTTCTACCTTTTGGTTTTCAAGCATGCTTATATGTTTTAAATCATATCTATATGTTCATATTCTTTTAGTATTCAAACATTTGAATAAAATTATTAAAAATAAAACCTCATATGAAAAAACCCTAGCATCTATTCCTTGTGACCTACTCAGGTTTCCCAACCTTCTATACTTCCTCATATTCTCAACCCTAAATTATTACTCTTGAGAAACCCAACCCTCAAATGCTTTTCCCACTTGAGTTCCCTATTACTCATTTCTTACTCAAGTTCTTAACCCTAAGTTAGTACCCTTGGAAACCTTGATCCTCAAAGAGATAACCTACCTAGACTCATGATTACTCCTTACTCAATTTTTCTTAACGTAGTTACTCTCCTTATCAAACCTAAAGTCTTGAGCCTATAATAACCCACATAATACTACTCAAGAAGTAACTAGATTCATTTTTCTTACTTACTCATGTTTTATCATCTAAGTAACTTGGTAATATAAACTTGAAGTAACAATCTAAGGAAAACTAAAATTTGTCTATGCATATTCTTTGTGACCTACCTCAGTTCCTATATGCTTAAGACATGAGCTTTTTTTAGACCAATCTAGGGTTGTAAGACCTTATTTCTTAAAGATAAGTTACTCAAGGTTTTCAAGAGTTTGGATACATAGAACATGAAGCTTAATTTAAAGTAATGTAAGAACAATAAGTTGACTCTTTTCTTAAGCTTTATAAACTAGTTAGAGTAGTTACTAAGTGTGTAAAATCACTTATCAATTTCATTAGAGTAAGTTAGAGCAAATTTTTACATCAAAAGGATTAGGAAGATAGTAGAGGAAATAGATGAATTAGAAGAGCAAGAAACACAAATTGAAGAAGTCCTAGAGGTAGAACTTGAGGAGATTTCTTAACAAAGTAGGAAAGGAAAAATAAAAGATAATAGAGCTAAGTCATAACATCACAAGATGAGGTTTGAATATAAGAGATACAAAATTGAATCGTGCATCACTTCTAAGATAATAGAGGTAAGTGATACAAACATGGGACATGTTTCTATGGCTAAATTAATAGAGAGATAAATATCCATAATCAAGATTCCATTCATGGAGGTCATGATAAATAGTGGGATTCTACAAGCTATGGCTTTCCCAAGATCAACTCAACTTCCAGAGTCTATCTTAACATGTGATAAGTACTATGATTCTCTAACTAGGACTGTAAGAGATGTTAGTAACATAGTCATAAGATTAGATGTTCAATATCTTAATTACTACCTAAAAAATCCAACATCTTCAAAAGTAACTAATATATCTATGGAAAAGGCTAATAAGTAGTGGGATACAAAGAAAGTGTAATGCATCAAGATAATGATTACAAGTTATCTAAATAAAGTGAAACAAGCATCAAGAGTTTGAAAGAAAATATAAAGATCAGACTTTATTTAGGAAGTGGATGACATTACTCACCTACTATGCAAAATCAACAGTGAAGAAAATGCCAAGTGTTTCTCAACTTGGATGTATGCATATATTAGAACCATTGATATGACCAAGAGCTCTACAATGATTGAATAGGAAAGGATGTTCAATGATAACATGGACTAAAAATTAAGTAGTGTGTTTCATAATTTTGATTTAAAAATGACTTCTTATCTAGTGTATGTAGTAGCTTCAAGTGGAGCCTTTTCAAGGCTAAGAATAAAAGGTGCACTAGCATCTGTGCTAATATATGATTATTATCCTCAATTGGTCCTTTTATAGTAAGATAAACAATATATTATAGTAAATGATGGATTCTTTTATGAACTCAATAAATGTGGCTCTAAAAAATAAAATAGTATCAGATGAAGCATGTGATGTAGTTTAACAATTTAGTTACATTTTCATTCAGTTCCTTGAATTTACATACATTAGAGTTGGGGGGTTCTCAAGTGCACCTATCAAATTACCTAGATACCTATGTGATGAGTGGATTATCATGGAATTATGTAGGTATCTTGTTAAACTACATGAATTACAGTCAAAAACACAACATCTAACTAATAACTTTCCCATTGTCATTGGTCATTACCATTACCCAAGCATTTACAAAGCCAAGAATGTGTAGATAGAAATGTACCATCTTAAAACCAAACACATTTTGAGTCTAGAGTTAATTTTGGTTATAAAGGGGCGACTCAAAATATATTTTCTCTAGAATACATGGATATTTCATAACTTGAGGATTTTTGTACTGATTGTAGAGATGAATTTGATGTGAGAAGAAGGTACAATAATATATTGACTATTGATAAAATTTATCCTTTTGATCTGGCCACCATCCCTGAGGATATGGAAGATGATTGGGTGTCAATAGTGATGCTTTTCATATATTAGGGAGGATAATTTCCCACTTCTAATAATCATTTTTGGTAAATATCATGATAAGACTATTTCAAATAGAACATCAAACGTTTTGGTAATGACTTCCACTTGGATTCTCAACAAAGACTACTATATGAAGGAGTTGATAAAGGAGACCACTCATGTAGGTCAAAAGAGAAAATAAATAGTACAAGGATAAATTATCCCAATGCTTGCAAAGAAAATAAAGTTCAAAATGAATATTGATGATACCTATTTAGTAGTAAAAGATAAAGAGCCAATTTGGCCAGCTATTTCTACACTACCATTGGTCTCTTCTACTGATACTATTATTCATATTGTTTACACCATTCCTTATATTCATACTTCCCTTAAACCCATCATAGATCCCTTAGTACTAATTCCACCCTCAAATTCTCATGATGTCAAAGTTCCTAAGAAATCCATTAAAAAAAGACTCCTCTTTCTACTCCATCTTCTCTATCTCCCCCTCCTTAAATAAATCAACCTACCATGGAGAATAAAACAAAAAAAGTAATGGCTAGAGAAGAGACCCCATCTCAAGTAAAACAATAAGAAAAATAAAATGAAGTAGTGGAGCCTTAGAAGGAGAAGAAAGAAGTAATTGCTAAAAAGGTGAAAGAAGTTGAAATAAGAAAAGAGGTTGAGAAAGAAAAAGAGATAGAGATAGTGACAAGTAAAATTATTGAGAATCCCAAGGAGAAGGAGGTAGTAGTTGAAAAAGTGGAAAAAAAATAAAATAAAGATGATAAGAAAAAGGAAGGAATAATTGAGAAATAGGCTCAAAAGGATTCAGAAAAAGATATCCAAAAAGAGATAGAGGCTCAAGAAGTTCCTTCTCAAGAGCTAGTGGTGAGCAACAACCATTAATAGATGGTAACAAATTCAAATACCTCTGATAATATATATTTCTCATCCTATTTAGCATTGAAGACAACACTAGAGTCAAAGGAAGTGATTAATATTTAGGATATAGACTTAGAATTATTAAAAATATAGATAAGAAGGGAATAAAGCCCAAGTCTACAAAAGTAACTTCAAAGTTGATAATTGAATCTTTAGGGAAAAATTTTATAGAGATAGTACTTCCACTACAAGTGATGAGTGAAGGATAAGTCACTAAGAGTGACTTAATAGTTTAAAAGATACCTCTAAACTAAATTGCCACTAAGGGATTAAAATAAAATACTCAAACTTTGATAAATACTCTTGTTAAGAAGCTAGATGAAGAAAAGGCTACTAAGCCAACTTGAAGGAAAAAATGCATAGTTATGTGAAATAATAGCCAAAGTTACTAGATCAATTCCACAAAAATCTATTATTTTAGGAGATTCAACTAGCCAATAAGTAATTCCAAAATTAGAAGAGTTTGGAGATAAAAGAAAGACTATCGATAAGTGTATAGAGAATATCCATAAAACTCCAGATGCCCATGTTGATATTTTGAAGAAAATGGTGGAAGTTAAGATAATAATGAAAGATATTGAGCTTGAAAGTGGAATTTTTGAGTTACAACAAGAAATTCTACAAATAATAGGTAATTTGAATGAGAAAATTCTAATTGAAGAAAAGATTACTCCTGATGGATCCATAATGAAGATCGAGTAAGAAGATTACCTAATAAGTTTTTGTATGCATATTCTACAAGAAAGGAGTAAAGAAATAATTTTTTTTGAAGAGGAAGCACATGATGCAAAGACAAATCTGGAGAATTACCTTTTTTGTCTTACTAGTATTTGGTGTAACAATGTTCCAAGGACATCTAAGTAACTATATGAATAATTCAAGTAACTGATGGATAAAGCTACAACCCCTTTCACAACCAAGTCTATTAAGGAGTTAATAAAATATCAACATGAAATAAAAAGACTTAATCAAATAATTGAAAGGATAAAATATCATAGTATAATATTATAAAATAAAATGCTAATATTTGAGACACAGAAGCAATCATTAGATAAATCTGATGATGTAGCAATATAGTTGATGATGTCTCAGCACATCAAGTACAAAGAAAAATGAAGATCTAAAGTCCATGAAGTGGAATAATTATTGTTGATCTTTTTTCCAAGTATTTTCATTTTCATTCTTCCTATTTTCTTTCATCCTATTCATTTTATTTGTAAATTAACTTTATTATAAAAAATTACTTTTAAGTAAATATGTTTAGTAGAGTTACTTGTTGAAGGTATTTTACTTTGTAAACTTATAAAACTTTAGTAACTTGGTTGAAACATCATTACTTAAAGTTAAATTATAAAATTAAATTAATTTATAAAACTTTATGCTACATGTAATGTATTTGTATTCAATCTAAATAGCAAGACTAGGAAGTGCTACATATCACTAGCCACTGCAAGCCAAATAGGAGAATTTTAAGGAGGATGCCACTCAATAGGTTCTAGTTTTAACAAATCACATGGTAATGGAGAACTTATTTCCTATTTTAATTTTGTATCTAAAATTGTATAAATATAAGTGTAGGTCTGCATGCCTAAGGATGATAATTTTTGCAAACAAGCAATTGTAACCAATGTATGAGAAATTTTAAGCAATCTAAAACTTTGTGTTTAGATATTTGGAAATTTTGTATGAATTTTTTTGAATGTGAATCAGAAGGAATTTTTTTTTATATAGAAATTTATATCTAATGGAATCATTCTATGTGTTCTATGAAGATAAAATGGTAAACTTTGTGTTATATATTATTCTAAATTTAATTCATTACTTTCTTAATTAGTTACTTAAAAGTTTATCACACTTATGTGTTTATCTGCTTGTACGTATACAATAAAATCTAAAAAACTATTTATTATGAAGTGAAACTCTCTTTCTCTCCTTTCTCATGTATTCTATTCTTTTCTTTTCCCCTAATATATCTAAAATTCCATTCAAATTCTTAGAACTAGTTACTTGCTTCAAAATATCTTTGTTATGAATCATAAACAAAATGATTAAATTAATACCCCTAATTAGAAAATATTGAACATAATTTATATATTCTATGAATAACTATAAACTATAAGTAATTAGAAATAGATAGACATAAATGCATGCGAGCTTGACTATTAAATGAAGGGGACTTAATCCCATGACTGCCTAGGTAATTTTAACTATTAATAAAATATCTAGCCGATGGTTTATAGTGACTCTACTAGAGAAATATGATTTTAACACCCAAAATTAATTATAGATTTCTCAAACTAGTTAAGGTTAGTGCAGTGTGACACTGAGTCCTTAATAATCCCAAAATTCTCAAACTACTATTTAAAGCACTGCATGTTGAGTAAAACACATTTGTCCATTTTTTGTGATTTTCTAAGAATAATTTCACCTATTATTAATAAATTCATACATATTTAAATAACTTTTTTCATGTTTGTAAACCACTTATTGTTCTATGCCTAGTTTATATTAAATTTTCTACATGTTGAGTAGATCATTGCCAAAGTCTTTATCTATAAATAGAATTGTTAAGTGAAATCCTTAGAAGAAATTTTGTATTTCAAATTGGAAAATGGACCTTTTACTAGATCAATCAGAGGTCAAGGCCAAACAAAAAATTTATTGAGTTGTAAGAGTGGTTCAATTTTAGTTTTCTTGTTTAAGCTAGAACTCATAGAGATAGTATCTCACATATGAGATAGACACCAACTATTGATAATCAGTTACAACATAATTATTCTATAATAATTCAACCTTTGAATCCATAGTTAATCATTCCTATAAGAATGACATAACCAATACCTATTAGTTTGGGGGAAACAATTAGATTTCTATATTTGACTCCCCCTCTCCATGACTTGCCAAAAGGATCTAGAAAGAATTTTCCTAAGTTTACTAGTGATGTTAAATAGAATCCAAATGATCACTTGGTTACCTTCTTCATAGCAAGTGGAGTAATTGGTATAAAAAATGAAGACATCTCAGTTAGACTCTTCATTGATAACTTACATGATTTAGTTGGAGAATA
This sequence comes from Torreya grandis, assembly GCA_037957365.1. Classification (NCBI taxonomy): domain Eukaryota; kingdom Viridiplantae; phylum Streptophyta; class Pinopsida; order Cupressales; family Taxaceae; genus Torreya; species Torreya grandis. Next base: position 288,131 of record JARHVA010006402.1, read on the forward strand.
GTTTTACCATATGCCTCCTTGAACCATAGTGAATTTGGATACCATGGATGACCAATTTAAAAATAGATTCAAAGATACTAAATATGCACATATAATTCTTACCCAACTAACTAAAATCAAGAATGAACTACATGAACACATGTATGATTTTATTTCCAAGTTTAATATGTTTTTATACAAAATTCCTCAAGCTACACTACCCACTGGGGATAATCAAAAGTGTTTCTTCATCAACACTCAGTTACTAGAAGTCAATTATCAACTATGAAGAGCATGACTAGATAATTTAGTAGCATCCTAAAACCTTAACATGGAGGTATAATATGATTTTATAATGACTAAAAGGATCAAGAAAATAACCTCTAAGGGAGACTCTTCTACTTCAAGCACATAATATACAACTAATACCCTATTTTAGAAGCTAGCTAATGATTTTATTCAAGTCAAAATACAAATTACACAAGGCACTCATGTTGTTCTTGAATGGAATGTAGCTATAAAAAATTTAATAATTAGAGCATGAACCATATTGATGGTCCTAAAAAAATATTGGTAATTGAAGATTCTCACATAAATCATGTTGAGATGAGTGAGGAAGATTATATGACTAATGATACTCATTAAAGTCTTGGTGAAGAATATGACTTTGTAGATCTTACTAGTGACTCCAACATTGGCTACCTATAATATCAATCTAAAAGTGACTATGAAGAGGTTTTTGAAGAACATCATATACATTCATTTGTAGTGTTTACAAGGTCATAAAATCAAAAAGATAGTGATAAATATTATAAAGAATAAGAGAAAAAGAAAGGAGATTTTAGAGTAGATGTAAGTATTCTTAAGAGAGGTAGTATTTTACCTTCCTCTTTGTCTCCTAAAGATAATTATACAGCTTCATCTTCTTATAATCATAAGATAATGACCCATTTTGATGAATTTATTCCTATTATATCTACTTACATTCCATTTATCAACATAATTGACCATATAAAAAAAACAAAATTTAGATGTAAAAAGCTGAATACTTAAGATCATATCCAAATTAGTTGAATAGACTAGTCAAGTATGTTCAATGTAAAGGGTAAAATAATCTAGTTAATGCCTCTAAAGGTATCTTTCCTACTCCCAAATAGTTTCCATTCTAGAATAATATTGCTGATACTTCACCCATCCTGACTTCTACATCTAAAAAGATAGAGACATTTAATGTTTCTCTTCTAATTAATGGTTACAAGTTAAGTAACTACATTTTAGATTCTAGAGCTTTAGATAATGTAATGCTAGCTAAGGTGGTTGATTATATTGGTCTCACTTTAACTAAGATAATAGGTAGATGTTACTCGATGGAGAGACAAGTTCCCCTAATTAGAAAAATCATTGATGCTCAAATAGTCTTGGTAACCTTTCCAAATAAAAGGCTCAAAATAACAATTCTAGTAGCAAACATTCCTATTTCCTATGGAATGTTGCTAAGTAGAAACTTCTACAAGGATATAGGTGGAGAAGTAAAGATGGATTGGTCATGTGCTCACATTCCAATCAAAGGAGTGAATCAATCAAGTCTAAAAAGAAGATCAAATTTATAGTTTCCAAATATGATGACCTAAGGTCACACATTCTTTTTTAAGAATCTGACCATGAAGTTTAATAACTTTAAATGGGAAAAGAAATCCAAGGACTAGAGGAAGAAGAAGATGATAAGATATGGACATTAAAGTTTGACGATAGTTGTAATTTTCTTGGTTTAGGTGTAGCGGTAGTATTTATATCCCATGATGGTGAAATATTTCCTTATTATTATAAACTCATGTTTGAAAACACTAATAATATAGTTGAATATGATGCACTCTTGTTAGGACTTGAACAAGCAAAGAAAAAAAGGAATAAGACTCATTAAAGTATAAGGGGATGTTGAATTGATAGTAAGACAAATTAGAGGCTAGTATTAGGTGAAGAAATATAAGTTAAAACACTATCCTAACTAAATTTTAAGTGCCACAATCAACTTATCTTCTTTCTCAATCAACTCAGTTCCTCAAGATCAAAACTCTAGAGCTAATTCATTTTTTGCTATTGCATCTCTACTTATGATAGAATAATAACTAACACTTTTTAGAGAAGGTAATTATAAAGTACAGATGGTTTACCATCCAAACGTCCCAGATAATGTTAAAAATTGTCACATTTTTAATGATGATAAGTAAATAGCTATGTTTCTTAATCAGTAAGATAAATTTGAAGGACTATACTTTGAATGAAGTAATTCTCATCCACATGAGACAACAAAATGTATAGCTAATCTTAAGCTTATTCATAGTCAAGATATAATTTAGCTAAAAGGAAATAACATTCCTAATGAGTTAGTATATTTAGAAGAAATATTTGACAAGCATGATAAATTTCTAAAGAAAAACAAGGAATATGGAGATAATTCTTCCTCAAAAGTTTGACAGGTTAATTTGGGCAATGAAGAAGAGCCTAGGATGGTCAACATTGGTAAATTTTTCTCTTAAGAAGAAAAATAAACCTTCATCAAGCTTATTACAAGGTACATTTATGTGTTTTCTTGTTCCTAAAAAGACCTCAAATCCTTCTATCCAGATGAGGTACAACACTATATTCCACTCCAGCCAGAGGTGAACCCCTTCAAATAAAAGTTACACAACCATAACCCAACTATTCTAGGTATTATATATGCTAAAATTCAAAAGCTTCTTGATGTAAAGATCATTTATCCTATCCATCATTCATAATGGTTAGTAAATATTTTTCTAGTGAGAAATAAAAATAGAGAGATACACTTATGTGTTGATTTTTAGAATATGAATCAAGCCTCTTCGGAAGATAATTATCCATTACCCATTATGGATCACACCTTGCAAGTAGTTACATGTTCAGAGATGTTATCCATGTTGGATGGATTTTTAAGATATAATTAGATAAAATTAGCTGAGGAGGATCAATACAAAACAACTTTAATAATGCCATTGGGGATGTTTGCTTATTAGAAGATGCCTTTTGGGATTATCAATGCTGGAGGAAATTTTAAGTGGGTATTGAATCTATATTTCATTCATTTGAAGAATAAAATTATTATGGTATACTTTGATGACTTAATGGTATTTTACAAAAAGAGAGGTGCTCACCTAGCTGATCTTGAAGAAGTTCTTATCCAATGCAGGAGACATGAGATTTCCTTGAATCCCAAGAAGTCAATATTTGTTATGACTAAAGGAAAGCTCCTTGGTCACATATTTTCAAAGGAGGGGACCAAAATTGATCCAGAGCAAGTCAAAGCTATTCATATTTTACCTATGCCTAATTCCAAGAAAGGAGTGCCTTCATTCTTTGGTAATGTTAATTTCCTTTGAATATTTATTCCTAATTTTGTTGAGTTGACTCACCACATCTGTGACATGATGAAAAATAAGCAAGATTTCAAATGGAATGCTAAAGGTAAGTTGGAATTTAAAATAATTAAGGTAGCTATAGCTGAAGCCCCAGTGTTAGTTTCCCCTAATTTTAGTAAAGAATTCATTATTTACTATTATTCTTTCAAGCATACCATGTCAGCTATACTTTTATAAAAGAATGATGAACGAATTTAATCCCCTATAGCTTTCATGAGATATCCATTGAAAATATTAGAACCAAATTATTCATAGATGGAAAAACATGCCTTTTTATATTCAAATCATGTAGCATTTTAGGTACTACATTTTATCTTCACATACTAAATTTTATGTACTTGAGACTAAAATCAAATCAATTCTAACACAATAGGAGTTAGGATTATTGAGAGGCACTTGGGTAGCTAAGGTGAAAGAGTTTCATCTTGATATCAAACCTACAAAACCAATGAGAGGGATAGGCTTATTCTAGTTAATGATAGAGAGAAAACTTGATGACATAGATATAACAACTTCTTCTCACCAATCTAAATTGGATGGAGATTTTCCAATGGTGGTTTTGGTCGATCTTGTATATGAATGGTATAGCAAAATTTCCTACTTCCTAACTTATGGAGAATTCTCATTTGATATAACATTTAAATAAAAATGTACCATCAAGCTAAAGTCAAAGGATTATGTCCTTTGGGATAATGCATTATACAAAAGAGGAATTGATGGTGTTTCCTTCACTGTGTAGATACAAAGTAACAAGCAAGACTATTAAATTATTTTCATTCTAAGGCATGTGGAATTCACTTCTTATCAAGATTCATAGCACACATGATCTTATGAGCAAGGTATTTTTGGCATACTCTATTTCAAGATGCTTCAGATTGGGTTGTTAAGTGTTAGGCATGTCAACATTTCATCAAATGAATCAAGTTGATAACCCTACCTTTAAAACCAATTATTATTGATGAACCTTTCCATCAATGGGGCATGGATTTTATTGGTATGTTAAATCCTTCTTCAAGTGTTTGATATTGGTATGTTTTTATTGCTACTAATCATTTTAGCAAATGGGTAAAATCCATTCTTGTCAAACATGCCATTTCTGAGGTTATATGTGACTTCATCAAATAGAATATTATATTAAGGTTTGGTGTACCACATAAGATTGTAATAGATAATACAATTGACCTATCTTGTATATAATTAACTAAGTTTTGCTAATCATATGAAATTGACCTAGTTCATGTTTCAAATCACTATCCTTAGGGAAATGGTCAAGATAAATCAAGTAATAAGAACTTGATGACCATCATTCATAAGCAAGGGGATAATAATCAATGAACCTGGCACAAAAATTTGTTTGATGCACCATGGGCTGACAAGATCACCTCAAACAAATCCATAGGTATGTCTCCTTTATAATATTTATATGGAATAAATGATAAGATACCAATAACCATAGAGCTACCTAATTTAAAATTATCCAAAGCCATTGAATATGTTACTTATCAAGATTCACTAGATAAAAGAATCATGTTTCTCACTAAACTATAAGAGGTTCATATTTAGGTTGTTAAGATATTGGCTGGTCATTAAATGAATGTAAATAAGATATTTGATCATGAGGCTCAAGATAGGATGTTTGAATTTGGTGATTTGGTGCTCTTGTGGGATAAATAGAATGAACAAAAAGAGAAGCATGAAATATTTGACTCCTTATGCATAGGTACATTTACTATAAAAACATTGTTGGGAAAGTTATATTTATCATAGCTTATTAATATGGGATTGCCTTGCCACTACCATTCAATGGAAAACACTTGAATCTCTACAATAATTGACCAAAATGGTAACACTTGTATGTGTATAAATAAAAAATTTATTCTTTCTTTTGATTTTTTTATTTCATGTTATTTTCCTATTTTTAGTTTTTGTGATTGAGTTTTTGCAAAGATATGTACCTAATAAATAAAATTAAAAACTAGATATACTAGAATCTCACCCTTTTTTCCTTCGTTATGATAGAAACAAAGATGTCCCTAGTCAAAGCTAGTTGGTGTCCCCAAAATTCCACACTTTAAATTTTGGGTTACCCTTATTTAAAATTTTGTATTTTGTCTTATGTGAGTTAGTTGTCATTGCTAAGCTAGTCTTCTAAATAAACCCTTAGTCTTTAGAAGTTGTTGTGTCTAATTTATTTATTTTTCCCCATTACTTCTCATAGCTATAGAGGGTTGAAAACATCTACCTAAAGCCATCATTAAAAAAACCATTTACTCATTTCCCCTAGAAGACCAAAGAATCTAAAGTGTTATGGATCATTTCAATGCAAATTGGGTTCTCGAAATTGCTTAACTTATTTGAATGTAAGTAGAGTTGTCCCATAAAACTGAATTACACTATTTACTTCAAATCAAAGTTATCAAGTAGATTTACTTTGATGTTGAAGAAAATTAAATTAGTCTAAAAAACCCACCTAATATTAACCAAAGTAAATTGTGTTTTCAGGGTTGATTTAATTGTATAAAGTCATAAGTAAAAGTAGTGGAGGTTTCTAAACTTGAACCACTCATTGACCTAAACCAACTCGAGTTTGTGAAAGTACTTAACTTCAAATACAAAAATCAAGAAAATTAGCTCAAAAATATTGACCAAAATCCAAGGGCTTATTTATCTCTTTTCCACAAGTCCCTAATTCATCATTAATGCACTGGCATATATAAAATTTTAGAAAATCCACCTCATTTTCCACTTGGCATCTAAGTCATTCGATCATGTTGTCACTCCTGTAAATTGTAAGCTACATGATTTGAGTGTCTAGATCATATTTAAGAAAATCTAATTTAACCCATTTATGCTTAAGGTAGGTAGATCTTTTCCTTATGGTTTCCATAGCTTTGTTTTATCATTTTCTTTGTTTTTCTCTTTGCTATTTTCATTTTACCACCTTGGTTGTTTTTACTATAGTTTCCTATTTCATTCAATTTTACCTTTTGGTTTTTGAGCATGCTTAAATGTTTTAAATCCTATCTATGTGTTCATAATCTTTTGGCATTCAAACATCTATAGAAAATTCTTAAAAATCAAACCTCCTATAAAAAACACTAGTAGTTATTCCTTGTGACCTACCTAGGTTTCCCAACCCTCTCTACTTCCTCCAGTTCCTAACCCTAAGTTACTACTATAGAGAAACTTGACCCTCTAATGTTTTTCCCACTTGGGTTTCCTATTAATCATTGCTTAATTGGGTTCTTGACCCTAAGTTACTACTCTTGGAAAACCTGATCCTCAAAGAGATGACTTGGTCAAACTTGCAATTACTCCCTACTTACTCAAGTTTTCTTAACATAGTTACTCTCCTTGTCAAAATTGAAGTATTTAGCCTAGAAGAAACTATAGAATACTAATCAAGAAGTACCCAAATTCCTTTTTCTTACTTAATCGAGTTTCCTTATCTAAGTAACTTTGTAATATAAACCCAAAGTTATCTAAGCATATTTTTGTGACCTACCTGGGTTTCTAAAATCTTAAGATTTGAGTATTTGTTAGACAAACCTAGGGTTGTAAGATTTTATTATTTAAATACAAGTTAATTAAGGTTTTCAAGACTTTTACCACATAAAAGCTAAAGCTTACATGGGATTACTATAAGAAAAATAAGTTAACTCTTTTCTTAACCTTTCTAAACCAGTTTGAATAGTTACTAAGTGTTTAAAAGCACATATCAAGTTCTTCAAAGTAAGTTAGAGCCAATGTTTGGATCAAACTAATTAGGAAGATTAGAAGAGGAAATACATAAAAATTATAAAAACAAGAAACACAAATTCAAAAAGTACTAGATTTAACACTTGAGGAGATCCCAGAGCAAAGCAGGAAATGAAAAGTAAAAGCTAAGAGGGCTAAGTCATAAGATCCCAAGATGAGGTATGAATATAATGGATACCCAATTAAATCATGCATCACCTCCAAACTAATAAAGATAAGTGATACAAACATGGGGCATGTGTCTATGACTAAATTACTAGAGAGATCAAAAGCCATAATCAAGACTCCACTCATGCAAGCCATGATAAATAATGGGATTATACAAGTTGTAGATTTCCCAAGTTTAGCTCGACTTAAATATTTTGTCTTAACATGTGCTAGGTATTATTATTCTCTAACTAGGATTGTAAGAGATGCTTATAGTAATGTAGTCATAATATTAGATGTTCAATATCTTAATTATTGCCTAATAATTCCAACATCTACAAAAGTAATGGATATATCTATGGAAAAGATAATACAAAATGAGAGATAAAGATAGAAGAATTCATCAAGATATTGAATACACATTATCTAAATAAAGTGAAACAAGCATCAATATTTACAAAACAAATAGTAAGATTAGACTTTATTTAGGAAGTGGATGACATTACTCAACTACTATGTAGAGTCAATGGTGAGAAAAAAGCCAAGTGTTTCTCATCTTGGATGTATTCATATATTAGAACCATTGATGTGACCAAGAGCTCTGCTATGACCAAATGGGTAAGGATGATTAGTGATAACATGGACCAGTAATTAAGTAATGTGTTATAGACTTTTGATTTGAAAATGACTTTGTATCTAGTGTATGCAATAGCTTCAAGTGGAGCCTTTTTAAGGCTAAGAACAAAATGAGCACTAACATCTATGCTAATATATGAGTATTATCCATAATTGATCATTTTAGAGTAATAAAACATTATATCATAGTAAATAATGGATTCCTTTATGAACTCATTTGCAAATTAAATGTGGATATAAAAAATAAAAGAGTATTAGATGAATTATGGGATGTAGTTTCATAGTTTGGTTGTATTTTTATTCAATTACTTGACTTTACATACATTAGAGTTGGGGGTTTATGAGTTGCACCTATCAAATTACCTAGATACCCAAGTGATAAGTGGATTATCATGGAATTATGTAGGAAACTTGTTGAACTACATGACTTATAGTCAAAAAATCATTGTCTATTTATCATCTTTCCCATTGTCATTGGTCATTACCATTACCCAAGAATTTATAAATCAAAGAATGTGTAGAAAGAAATGTACCATCATTACACTCACAGACATTTTGAGTCTACATTTAGTTTTGATTATAGAGGGGTTGCTCAAACTATAGTTTCTCTAGAATACATCCATATTCCAACACTTGAGTATTTTCAAAATGATTGTAGAGATGAATTTGATGTGATAAGAGGGGACAATAGTAGATTGACTATTGAGAAAATTTATGATTTTTATCTAGATACCATCCCCAAGGATATGGAAGATGATGGGGTTGTCATCAATGATGTTTTTCATGAATTATGGGGGATAATTTCCTACTTCCAATAATCATTTTTGGTAAATATCATTATAAGACTATTCCAGATAGAACTTCAAATATTTTGGCAATGACTTCCACCTAGCTCTTAGAAAAAGGCTACTATATGAAGGATTTGATGAAGGAGACCACTTATGTATCTTAGATGATAAAAAAATAGTATAAGGAGAAATTATCCAAATGCATATAAAGAAGATAAAGTTCAAAAGGAATATTGGTGATACCTATTCAGTGGTAAAAGATAAAGAGCCAATTCAACCAGTTGTTTCTACACTGCCATTGGTCTCTTCTAATGATACTATTATTCTTATTGTTTACACCATTCCTTCCATTCTTAATTACACTAAATCTATCAAAAATACATTAGTACTGATGCCACCCTTGAAGTCTCATGGCATCAAAGTTCCTAAGAAATCCAATCAAAAAGAGACTCCTCCTCCTTCTCCATCTTCTCCACCTCCCCCTCCTTTAATAGATCAACTTACCATGGAGAATGAACCAAAAAAATTAATGGATAGAGAAGAGACCCCATATCAATTAGAATAAAAATAAAAATAAAAGGAAGTAGTAGATCTTGAGAAGGAGAATGAAGAAGTAGTTATTGAAAATGTGAAAGAAGTTGAAATAGGAAAATAAGAGGAGAAAGAAAAAGAGGTAGAGATAGTGATAGAGAAAATTATTGAATATACCAAGAAGAAGGAGGTAGTTGAAAAACTGGTAGAAAAAGAAAAGAAATATTATATATAAAATGAAGGAACAATTAAGAAATAGGCTAAAAAATATTTAGAGAAAGACATCCAAAAAGAAACAGAGGCCCAAGAAGTTTCTTCTCAGGAGTTAGTGGTAAGGAACAACCAATAATAGATGGTAACTCATTTAGATAACTTTATTAATATAGATTTATCATCTTGGTTGGAATTTTATATAACTCCAAATTCAAAGGATGTGATTAATCCTAAGGAGATAAACTTACAATTGTTAAAAATTCTAGCTAAGAAGGGAAAGAATCCCAAGTCTACAAAAGTAACTTCAAAGTTGATAATTGAAACTTCAAGGTAGAATTTTTTAGAGATAGTAGTTCCATCTTAGGGGATAAGAAAAGGATAGATCACTAAGGTTTCAAAAATACCTCTTAATGAAGTTACCACTGAGGGTTTAAAATAAGATACTCAGACTTTGATAAATACTCTCTTTAAGAAGTTGGATGAAGAAAAGCTTACCAAAACAAGTTGAAGGAACAAAATGCATAGTTATGTGAAATAATAGTCAAATTTTCTAGGTCAATTCCACATCAATCTATTATTTTATGATATTTAATTGTACAACAAGTAATTATAGAAGTGAAAGAGACTGGAGATAAAATAAAGATTGTTGACAAGTGGATAAAGAAGATGCATAAAATTTCTTAGAAGCTCTTCCCTAGTGTTCCAAATGCCCATTCTAATATTTTGAATAAATCATTGGAATTTAAGATAATTATGGAAGATATTGAGCTTGAAATTTTCATTTTTGAGTTAGAATAAGAAATTCTATGAATAATATGTAATTTAAATGAGAAAATTGTGATTGAATAAAATATTGCTCTTTATGTATCTATAAAGAAGATCAAGCAAGAAGAATGCTTACTATATTTTTGTATTTATACTCTATAAGCAATGAGTGAAGAAATGAAGATTTTTGAAGAGGAAACATGTAATACAAAGACAAATCTGGAGGATTGCTTTTTTTGTCTTACTAGTATCTATTTTGACAATGTTCTAATGACATCTAAGCAGCTATATGAAAAATTCAAGCAACTGATGGATAGAGATACAACTCCTTTCATATCCAAATATATTAAAGATTTAATTAAATATAGCTAAGAAATAAAAAAACTTGAGGTAAGAATTGAAAGGATAAAAGCTCATATTAGAATATTAAAAAAGGAAATGCTAAGATTCGAGACAAAAAGACAATCATTAGCTAAATCCAATGATGTATCAATATAACTAATGATGTTTAAACATAACAAGTATAAAGAAAAATGTAGATCTGAAGTCCATGAAGTGGACTAATTATTGTTTCTCTTCTTTCCAAGTAGTTTCATTGTCCTTCCTATTTTATTTCATTTTATTTTTAATGTAACTTTGTTAAAAGAAATTACTTTTAAGTAAATATTTTTAGTAGATTTACTTGCTAAAGGTATATTAATTTTTAAAATTTTAAAACTTGATTAACTTGGCTGGAATGCCATTACTTGAAGTTATCTTGAAAAATTAAATTACTTTAGAACTTGTAAAAGCACATGAGTATTAAAGAACTTGTCTCCTATTTTAATTTGGTATCTAAAATTATATAAATATAAGTGTAGGATTGATTTCTTGAGGATGATCATTTTTTCAAGAAATCAATTTTAAACATTGTACAAGAAAGTTTAAGCAATTTAAAAATTTGTGTTTAGATATCTATATAATTTTGTATGAATTTTGTTCAAAGTGAATAAGAAAGAAGTTTATTTTTTGGAAAACTTTGTGTCTGAGGGAATCATTATGTGCATTCTATGAAGATAAAATGGTAAACTTTGTGTTATTTATTAATCTAAATTGAATTAATTTCTTTATTAATTAGTTGCTTAAAATATTATCACAGTTATGTGTTTATCTATTTGCACATATACAATAAAATATATAAAAATATTTATTTTGAAGTGCATTTCTCTTATTTCTTTCCTTTCTCAAGTATTCTAGTCTTTTATTTTCCCCCAATATCTTTGAAATTCCATTCACATTCTTAGATACATCTACTTACTTGTTGCAAAATCCCTTTATTATGGCTCATGAATAAAGTGATTAAAGTAATACCCCCAATTAGAACATATTGCACATAATTTTTATATTCTATGAATAACTATAAACTGTAAGTATTTAAAAATATATAGAAATAAATGCACAAGATCTTCACCATTAAATGAATGGGATTTGATCCCATGACTACCTAGGTAAGTTTTACTATTAACAAAATATATATCCAACAATCCCCCCACCCATTATTTATACTTCCTCATAGAATTATCTAGAAAGTTTTAAATATAGGTAAAATAAATGTAATACAACCCTCAAAGTGATTTCCATCACACATTAATGGTCTCACTTCTTGATGGTCACTAATATGTGCTATAACAAATGTATAAAATGATATTTAAGGTTGAATAAAGTTTAAATCTACCAAATGATGAGTCACCGTCCAAATAATAATCTATGTCTAGTGTAATTCAATAGCTTAATTCAAAGGTAAAATCATAAATAAAATAATACCATTCATGTGCCATTTGTTTAAAATTCAGTCATAATATATCTAACCATGTAGTAAAAATAGACAAGGAATTTCATAGAATGATCTACCTAAAGAAAAAATATAGTATTCCACATTATAATGTCTAAATATGAATATTATCTAGAATTCCAAGGTAGTAGGAGTTAACCATCCAAAGCAATGAAACATATGGAAATCTTCCCTAGTCTCATCCAAAACATTAGATTTTCCCAACTAGTGTAGAAATGTGAGGAATTAAAATTTCCAAAACAAAATGAAAGGTTATCAAAACATACATTCAAATAAGGTACTGTGATACCTATTTCACATGCATGATCTAACCATCTATCTTTAGGTGATATACAATATCATAATTTAGCTAAGTACCAAATACTTATTGAGGGGAGGCCCATAATTATTCATGTAGCTAGATCTCTAACTAAATGACCATATATGAACACTCAAATAAATTTACAATGAAAACTATGAAGAATATCACTATTGATGTGACATCATAATGGGTATTTATCATTGAAAATTAGGATCTATAAGTCTATTTTCCATAGATACCATCATAACATCATGGTGATTGGAAAACATAGGTATGTCTACTATGATGCCCCTATAGCTGGTAACTCACCATCTAATCTAAAACCCATTATAAAACATAATCCAAACTTGATGTGGGAATCTATATATGTACTCATGTACCAAATTCAATGAGCCACAAGGTCAAAGATGCCATCCATTGAAATGGCATTATCAATTATATTATCTCAATATTTTGTGTATTGACAACAACCTTATGGGTTTAATAAAAAAATTACTCAAATATTATTTGATAACACTTTTCTTTAATTGAACCTATTAAATTCTAAAATATCAAGGGATATTCCTCTCAACATAAGGGTGGCTCCTTTATCCAAGTCTAGCTATAATATAGTTTTGATAAGCATGAATACCTACTTATAATTAAACAAGTTCCTCAATACATTACATACATATAAATACATTGGTAGTTCCCTCACCATTTTTGAACTTGATTCATTCTTAAAGGTATAATCCTTTCACAACTTAGGAAATGGGTTATTCATTCATGATATTTATTGATACTAAAATCTAGTATTAAACACTTGACAATGTCACTTTTGACCTAAGTTCAACATACATGACTTTTGCACACATTTATGCCTCTTATTCATCATTATCTCATATTCATATGCTTATATGAGATTCATCATCTTATTTTACTATCATCCACCTATAATAACTTCTTATTTTATGTCAAACTAACTAAATATCTTACCCATATGTGTCTAGATTAGTATAGTTTTATTCCTATCTCATGAACATAAACATGAGGTTCAAATAGTTCCATCACAAAAATTATCTTGAGGGTGATGTTATTGTCCCTCACCTAAAAATGACTATTTTTCAAATATAATAAATCCCTATGGATTAGACTATTGACCTAACATGTTGGTGGTGTGATATATTGACCAAATGGACTCATATAAATAGAAATCAAGGTCAAGCTTATTAAAACATGTAACACTCATCTAGTATAAATATATACACTATTGCACATTGACCAATTAGAAAATAAGACACTAGGAGTACTCATCAACCTAGTACGAAGCACACCAAGCCAAGTCAAGAGTAAAAATTTTCAAGTGTTTAAATCTAGATCACTAGGTCCATTCATATAGAAAATTATCATAATTATAAATTAATGCTGAAGGTGATAACCACATGTGGCTTGAATTTCCTCTATATATTATAGGATACATATGTAGTAGTCAATCATGAATAGGGGTGGTTGGGGTCATCTCAACTCAATACACTTCCCAATTTTTTACATGAATTATTCATTCCCAAGTGTGCCTAAGGTTTTCAATAGAATGACACCACTTTATAGATTTGTGTACATATTCATATATCAAGTTCACACACAAATATATTTTATGTATGCACAACAAACTGTATAGTCACAAAGCCTCAAAATATCCTAGGATAGTAACATAATCCTTTTGTCATTTTTGTCTACATTTTCACTCTAACCTAATGTAAGTGACCTTTTGGGCACATAAAATTATTTTTAAATATAAGTGACTCATGGGTATAGTTCTATCCCCTTTCCATTTTCAAGATCCAATCATAATTAATCAGTGAACCAAAAATCCTTCTTGATATTTTTAGTATTTTATATATTTATTGCATGCCTCTTGAAATCAATTTTATTACTTTATATTTACTTTAATATTTAATTTTATTATTATACAATCTAAACTACATTCAATTTTATATCTTAATTAGGGTTGTATAATCTAAATTAGGGTAAAACATATTTGTAAACTTATATATTATATATAACCATATAAAACCATAGGTTCCCTGAGAGTTTCCTCCTTTTGTCACTAGGGTTTCATATTATTGTATTCATATTTTATTAAAGGCATGATATATTATTTAGACATCATATGTGGCCCCATCCTTATGGTTTCCATCTTTAAAATCAGAAAATGTTTTCTTGAATATTATGAGTAGGACTTGTGTTTGTCTTGATTTATCTATTATGTTTTGGTAAATTAAAAATGAGTGACTAATATAAAAACCTTAATATCCCTCATCATGTGGATATCATATTATCTATAAATTATGTGCCTTATGATTATGATATTGAGTGGATAGATAGACACTTGTATGACTCATGACATTAACTATGTGTATGAATATTAGTATCATATTAATTCTTATGAATATGATTGGTACATAGTGATGAATATAGTGAAGAATAGAATGAACAAACCAATTCTAGAATAGAATTACTTAGTTCTCATAATTATTCTATGTATTCTTATATTAAGAAGATAGTAGACCAAAAGGAATGTAAAAAAAATAAAAATATGTGTACTTAAGAGATGAATGCCAAATATGAATTAGAAAGTTACATTTACTCCACATAAGAAATTATGTGAATAATATCCATTTAATACATATAGTTTTCCATAAAAATACTCTGAAGTAATTCATCTCATTTAGCACTACATAATGTCATTAATAAGAAATCCATGAAACATGATCTTATTATCACAAAAAATGTGATATTATTCATTATTATCTTTAAAATAATTGTGATTATATTTCCTATACTTTACATGAAAATTATATTAAAAAATGAGAGTCCATTTATATGCTTCATATAGAAAAAATATGTGATTATGTTTCCAAAAAATGTGAATCCAATAAATTCAATGATTAAAATATTAGTGATGCAACTTTCACACATGTATATTATATAAAAAAATATATCTAGACCCTCTACATCTATTCCTATTAGTGTCCTTAATTCAAATTTACATGATGATACTATTTTGTTGAATGAATCTATACAAAGTGCCATCATTATTACAACTCATATGATGACTACAATGTGATTTATAGATTCACTCCAACAAAAAATACAAGATTTTGGTTTAAAGGTTACTTCACTTGTGGATAAGATTTCACATTCTCAATTTTTTATAATGGAAATAAAAATAAGAATGGAAATAAAAAAGATGTTACAAATGAAGCAAATTATACAAATAAGATTATTTACAAAGATAAAAAGGAAACCAAGGACATGGATAATAAATAACTTATAAATAATACAAGTGAATTAATAGATAAAGAATTTGAAATAGGTAAATTATTTTAGATAATAAAATTTGGTATTCAGTAATTGATAATGGAAATATTGACACACATTTACCACTCATGACTTGAGCACACAAATATAGTCCTAATCCACCATTCTCTTACACATATATGTTATCTTATGAGTTTGAAATTTCCATTTTTACTATTACAAAACTACATTAAACTCATTATATATTTAAAACCTAATAAGTATCCCACACAAATATATCTATCCTCTTCATTAAGCTAACTTTTCAATAGGTTAGTTCCATCAGTATCACCAATCAATACTGGCCTAGCTTGTCAGAAGCAACCATCTCCCAAAAATGATTAATATTTAAATTAACTATTTTCCTTATGTTTGGTTAATTTTCATAGAATTTTTTTGGTCCAAAAAATTACCCAATTATAATCATATATAACAATTCAAGGTCTCATTCAAAAGGGACTTGCCACTTATTTGGTACACAACTATACATTATTTCACATTGAAAAAATCTAACCTATTCTTCCCAAATTGTGAATCTATCACTAGGATCAATAATAATTTCTTAATCACACTACATGCAATAACTATGTGAGGCTTGATTTACATCAAAGTATAGGATACCTAGGTAGGGGAAAATCATCAAATGGGGTAATTTATGTTAGATCATACCATTATAATTTACATTTTTTTAAGTTTATATCCTTCCCAAGAAAACCTAGGGCTTAAAGGTGGAGGTTGATTTCTTGTTTTTGTACATCATCATGATTCATCATCACATATATAGAGCATTTATTGATAGCTAAAGTACATAATTTTCATATAGGTTAGTAATAACCAGTATAGGTAAATATCAATGATTGATAATAACCTATATCAATTGAATCTATCCTATGTATACATAAGTATAGTTCTTGAACTAGACAAATCATGTGCTTACTTTAGTATGATTTACACTTTAAGAATATAGTCATAGTTAGATAGTTAACTTGAAATTTCAAATACTCCTCACTTTTTTATACTTTTTATATCTATTATATTCCAATTGACATTCATATGTAGATTGAATGTCATAATTTAATAATTGAAATAAATTTCAATTTTTATTAGGGTTAGTCTTGATTGTATTAATCCAAATTATGGTAAAAATATTAGTAAACCATACACATATTAAATCATCTAAAACCTTAGGTTTATATTAGGGTTTCATCCTTCTAAGGTTTTATATTTCAGCCTTAGTATTTTTTAAGACCTATTTTCTAATTATTCCTTAACAAATACACTTTAGTTATAGCCATAGTGAATGAAATTTCCATATTAATTTAAGGTATGAAGGTACTATGAACAATCTAAATTTCACTCTTAGGAAAAGATGGTTCAATTCTCTCCAAGTTTGGATTAACATGGGATTGGTCCAAAGGCTTTAGATGACCTATAAGAGAACCAAACCTCTAGATTATGGGGAGAGATCCATTGGTAGATCAACTTGAGCTCACTTACTAATATATATTGATTTTTGGGGTAAAAATGGATGTATAAATGCATAAAAGGAAACCTAATCTAAATAGGTGATACACTAATATTCATTTATCAACTCTAAATAATATTAAATCAACACTTTATGGCTCAGGTAAAGAACTATTACTAAAACAAGTTTCCTAATGAACCCCTAAACATAATTATTTCATGTAATGGTTATGGTGTATTCCTAAAACTTTAAGGTAATGGAAAAGAGGTCTATTGGAGGAACTATCAACCATCTTACTCTTCAACATAACTACCAACACTCTAACACATCACATGACCTGGATAGGATGGCATTATATCAACTACATAAAGGAGAGGACATAAAAATGAGGAAAACATCACACTTTATGAAAATTAACAAACCATAACACACTAATGCTATCAAATAAACATGTAAATAGTCATTTGTTGATTCAAATAGGTTCTCAAGATATAATTTGGTAGAGTTTCATTACACCCAGCCCAGGGATAGCTATAATGGCCTTAAGGCCTAAATATATATAAGAATGAATAAGGATGAGAAGAGAGTTTGGCATGAAAATATCATTAAGATGTCATGAATGACAATAATTCCTTCAATTAGTAGTTACAAGTAGCCTCCACACTCTTCTATGTGTTTTCTAGGTTGATTAGTGTCTTCAATGAATATATTTATGGAGTTGAAGTATATTTTTAACCAAGGTTGATACATGAAGAGCATATGAATTCCAATATTTTTCAATTTCCTCTCCTTATGATATTTAAAAATCATTGAAATGGTTTAATTAGGACTCTCCCATGAAGTATTTAGTGGCCACCTCCTCCTTGCATGCCAACATAATTTGGAAAACTACCACAACCCTCATGGTGGATGGGAAATGGGTATGATAAATTCATGAGGAAATTACATAAGTTTAATGACCATTATTTTACTCCATATTATCCTTATATGCCAATGAACATCCTCTTTTGTTGGTCAAGTAGGCATGTTAGACAATTAGCTTAGTCTCTTGCCTACTTGCTGCTTAGATGACTATGATGACTAAATGAGACCTTTAGTATGAATTAGTAAGCCCTATTCAATACAAGAACAACATTATATAGTAAGACTTAAGTTTCCTAATAATATCACACCTAAAATCATACCTTACTTAGATTACAAAGTTATCACTCTTTAGCACACTTAGACTGCCTATTTGGCACATACCTATATGAACATTTTCAAGTAGAATTGTAATTGTTTAATGATTTGATAAGGTGAAACATGTATCACAGTGCCTCCTCCAATTATTTACAACCCTTAACCAAGTTTTTCACCTTGGATTATTCTCAAAACCTTACAAAACTATAGTTTATGAGGGGTCCATACAACTATCCATATAATTTAGTACCATGGATGAGGTCCCTTAAAAGTATAATATAGGATCTAAGTGTTTATTAGGATATCACAATGGATTTGGATGAATTTTATCCAAAAAAATCTCAATTTGGTCATTATTAGGGTTTTTTGAAGGTTTAAGGGGGTTTGGGTTCTTAAAAATGGTTCATAAAGGTTAGGACCTTAACCTCTAAAAAAATTCTATTATTTTATTGTAGAAAAGGCCTCTCAACTCTCTCAAAGTGATCATATCCCCATGAAACTATTTCATACCATTATGAGTTCATCAAGTTACTCCTTAGGTAAGAAATGTATATTATGAGTAGTCTCAAGTCAATCTTGAGCTACAGTTACCAATTTTGACACTTTCTTTACAAACCAATGTTGCTCACACACTTGAAAGTTCTTGAAAAACATCTCCATTGTATTTTAGGGTGCTATCTAATCTCTTTTAGTGATTTGTTTTAGAATTAAAGTGGCATTACTATGAGGAAGGTGTTAGGCCAATAGGCCTAGTGATAGATTTGTTTCATCTTAACCCCAAAATGGAGATATGAGGAACTTGGCCACCTTTCATAACATGAAATTTACCTTTTAGGTCTCTCATATTGTTTATACTATATTTATTAAGATGATTACCTCCTCATTATGTGCATATATTCCTCCACCTATGCACCTAGGTAGGTTTACAAATGGTTATCAGGAGTGGAGGCCCTTATAAGTGGATATTATGTATTTATTTGAGATCTCTAGGTCGCTCTCCATCCTTAAAAACATATTGTATGTGTATATCCTTTAAAATTATTGCATATAGGCTTAGAGTAGTCATTTTAGGCATGATCTATACAACACATACCTTACATGTGCTAACTATTAGAGCATTAAGGTGTTTAAGGGACCTAGGGATCTAATTAAGAATATTTAATAGCCTAAATTCTTAATTTGGAAATATTTTAGGGTGTAATTCACTCATTAGGTCTGAATCAATATTTAAGGAGGGTTTTAGATGTTCACCATCTTAATGATGGCTCATAGAGTATGGACCTCCAAAACAAAACTTCCTATCATGAAAATAGACCCCACATAACCCTTAAAATCTCTTGAATATCTATAGATCCCATATAGAATGTATGGTGAGATATGAATGAAAAATGGTGTGCTTCAAGATCATTACCAAGATATTTGTATAGGTTACAATGTTAAGGTTTGTTCATAGAGTTGGGACCCTAAATCACATGCTCTCCTTCATTAATATTGAGTGAATATGGGTGTACAACTCCCCTTAAGAGTACTATGTCTATGTATCCATGTCATGAAATATATGAGTGTTGAAAATGGAAACTCAATAAGTTGCCTAAGATAATGGAACTTGGGAGGGTGCTAAAACTAAAATGGATTATCTCCTTACATTAACCTACTTAAAATTACTCATTTAGGACCCATAGAAACATCACACACCCTCTTATTACTGTGATTCTAATTTGGGGTCGTGAATCTACTACTGAGGTTAATGTGGGGTCTTCAAACATAAGGGAGGATTTAGGCATTGTGACTTAGACTAGAATTTAGAACCTCAACTCACATGTAGGTACATTTATAGCCTCAATTTTATCATAGCATCTTCCATAGTCTAGTTTCCACCTTATGAAGGTTTCCTTGTCTACCTAGACCATCATATCAACCCCTCTCTTAAGCTTACCTTAACCATCATTGTTTAGAATAGATGCTTGTAACAGTTAGTGGCAAAGATCCAAGTAACCCTTTTAGTTATTTATAGTGATGTAATCAGGGTTTAGGTGACATGATATCAATATTTAACCATATACTTGGTGTTTATCCTCCCCTATATCAGCTAACAACACTCATTTATATAGTCATACATCAAATCCTATATATCATGGGTGTCTAATCCAGATTAGGAAGTTTTCTTACTTGACCACACCATCATGTGAGACCCTAAGGGATATAGATGTTATCATTATCTTGGAGTTCCATTTATATGTTTAATAACATTTCCATTCACTTTAGTTTGGCACTCTAGGCTAGAATAAAAAACTTGGATCATTAAAGATGTTTGAGTCAACTTGCTTGGTCATTCCTTTAAACTCCTATGTTTCTCAAGGTTATGACCTATATACCCTACCTAACTCAATACGAGTTATTTCTTCCATGACATGTTACATATCATATCCAAATTTATAAGTAAACATTTGTAGTTCTAATTTTGGTGGAGTTTTAGTATGATTATAAATGAAGCTTTACCATCGAGTAAACTAAGTATATGAAGGGTTGAAATATCATTTTAAAACTCTAGTGACTTGTCCTAAACCCAAATCACACCCCTTGGTATATCCACCTTCACAATATATGATATTACTCTACATCTTGAGACTTATCTACATATGGTGATTTAAAACCCTCTGGAGATTGATTCTAAGTTTGTTTCTTATACGTGACAATTATGCTTTCTCAATAGGGATTTCACCTTCATAGCTGCTTTTTGACATTTTTTTATAGTATCAATGGATTTTTATAGTTTTATACAATATTTAGCCCTAATTTCAACCTTAATCATAGGTATAAGGGTTTAGACTTGTAACTGGAAATTAAAAGGCCTTTTGGAGTTTTAACATGGGACTTAAGACATCATTATGAGGTGAATGATAGTGATGAGATAATTAGATGATAAGGTTTCCCTGAGAGATTAAAATATATTGTTGACTTATACTCAAGATGGAATTTAAAGACCCTAGTCATCACTACTCACATACTCAATAGATTAAAACATTTGGATTTAATAAATTAGGCTTATGTAGTGATAAATAGAAAAATATGAATCTCTAAATACCTTGACTTCTACTAAACAACCTTAACTTTTGCTAATCAAGTATTTGGAGACCTAAGAGGGATAGATGCTAGTTTATTGACTATGAGAGCCATAATAGAG
Organism: Torreya grandis; assembly: GCA_037957365.1. Classification (NCBI taxonomy): domain Eukaryota; kingdom Viridiplantae; phylum Streptophyta; class Pinopsida; order Cupressales; family Taxaceae; genus Torreya; species Torreya grandis. Next base: position 309,682 of record JARHVA010006402.1, read on the forward strand.
TTTGGATCTTATGAAAAGGATGTTATTCTACTTGACTCTAACACCTTTGTTGCCTCTTTAAGGTAAAATAATGACTTACAATAGCTACCTTTATGGAATGCTTGGTTCTCATTTATAATGGAGTTTAATATGTAGGAAGTCTCATTTGGAGGTGATATCTTATGATATTTGAGGTACATATAACTATTTTACTTGTAATACGATTTTGATAAGACATGAATAACTTTAATAAAACATAAACAAACCTCAAAACATTTTTCTTTATAAAATATGTGCACTGAATATTCTTTTTCATCAATGTAACCTTGCTTGCAATCTGTAATTAGTGTTAGCTTGGGTGTCTCTTAATCCCATAGGATCACACATGTGAAATAGAGGTGGAAGATGAAATGAAAGAGTCTTGAGGATCTATATATGTGTATAACCATTGACTTCATCAATTAGGCTAATAATGAACTAAAACTATTTCATTTTATGACTCTTTGTAGATGAGGAAGGAAACCCAAACTACTTAACTTATTAATGTTTGTTTATAAAGAAAAAAGGACTAATATTGAAACCAATGACTAGTATTGTAAGGTAATTAGACCCCAATATTCTATCCAAGAGTTGAATCCACCATCCTCTCTCTTAAATAGACTGAGCACAAACTTGAAGGGTTATCCATGGCTACCAAAGAGCTTGATGGAGGAAAAGGACTGGTATTTGGATATTTTAGTTCTAAAACATTTATATTCTCTCACATGATTCTAATGTTGAAAACCCCTTTTATATCCCTATCTTTTCATGACCATGTTCATAATGTATGGATCCTTACTTTCTTGAAAACTCCTAAAACCTAAAACTTTCCTACATTTTCTCATGTTTTCATACCATGAATCATCATTAACAAGTATGAGGAGGGAAATTAGTGGTCAAAATTCATCTAATAATATATGGTATGGTTAGGGAAGATAAATAGTCATTATTTCCAATGTGTTAGGCCCACTTAGTGGAAAATAAAGGACTTTGACTTGTAAGAATTATCCTTTTACATATAATAATAAATGATTGTGTCAATATGGTGATCAAAGAGGCCCTTGAAGGCATAAATGGTGTCCTTAATGGTGGTTTGAGGTCAAAAATACATTATTCTATGGTCAAATACCCCTTTTGTAAAGGCATGGGCATGATTTCAAGTAAAAGTATAAATGGAGGTTACTTAAATACTTATCAACAAACCCTAGAACATTATAAAGACCTAGATTGGGTTGCCATATATTTCTTATAACATCCTTAATAATTTGATCAATCCATACCTTATAGATATCTAACATACTAGATGGATTCATGATGAGTTATAACTTTTAACACTAGTTCATCTTCCTCATAAAAAATTCAAACTATTAGGACCATTCTAAGGCTTTTTATAGACTTCCACACATAATTGACACAAGGGGAGATCTTGACACAAGTTCAAACATGGAGTAAAGAAAAACACCATGGTGTTTATTGACATGAGAAAACACATTGAAACTATTGCCTAGACATGATACTTAGTATCTTCTTTTGAAATTCATTGACACGTAAAGAGGTATAAGAAGGGTGAGGTATTAGGTGGAATAGGGTAATCAATACATAGGTTTACTCCTTTTTAGGCACAAGGGAAGAAACTAGTTGACACTATGGGTGACTTTTAAGGCTTGACCTGCATGTTGGTCAAGAGGACCCATGATATCTTTCATACAAATCATACTCTAGATGAAAAAATCTTTGACTGAGCTATCACCTCATGAATAATATCATGCAAACCTCTAGGATTGAAACAAACTCTACAAGACAAATAATAATAATACATAAAGAAATAAAAAAGACACAACATAAAACAACAAGAACATAACAAAATAAGTAACTATCAAATTATGTGTTATAACACTTAGAGGAAGAAAACTAACTACTATTTATAAGATGGTTTTATGGTTATTCAAAAAATAATTGAGGAACACCCCATTTATAGGGATAGGGATTTACACACCACTCAATTTTGATAACTGGAAATCATTATTCTCTTTACAACTACTAGTGACATATGGCCCACTCTAAAAACTATCAAACTTTTAATGCTTACCTGGATTGGCATGATCTTCATCCCACTTAAGCACAATGTCACCTTATTTTAAGGTCTTTAAAGAGGCTATTTTTCAAAATTATCTATTAACTTGATCTTTATTAGACCACATGGCATGCGTATCATCATCCTTTGTCTCTTTTAGCTCCCTCAATTCAATCATCCTCACCTCTATTACATCACTCTCCATGAATTTAAGTTAGTGTGAAAGTTCCAAGCCTGATAGCACAAGTGATATGGGAAACCTTGCTTCTTTTCCATAAACAATAAGATATGGTGAATGAATAGTATGCCTATTGGAAGTGATCTTATATGCCCATAAGGCAGTCCTTAGATTAGTATTCCACTCCCTTTGGTTATCCTCTAGTGTTCTTCTTATGATCCTAATCAAATTTTATTAGTGGACTCTACTAGTCCATTGCCTTATAGATAGTAATTAGATGAATAAATTATGTATATACCATGATTAAGTTACCACTAAACCATCCTTACACTAATGAATTTTAATTCATTTTTTGATATGATGGTGGATGGAACCCTAAATATACTCACTAGACGATCATAGAACTCCTAGACTGAGTTCTCATTTGTCTCTTTGAGTGCAAATGCTTAGACCCATCTAGTAAAGTAATAATTAAAAGTAAAAACCCAATTATGTCCTACACTATATGGAGTATGAATCATACCTACAAAGTCTAGGCCCCAGTGCATGAAGGGATGCTCCACTTGAATAGGCTTGAGAGGCAAGGTAGATAGTTTTTGCTTGCTTGTGAACATAACACATTTATGGCACCTCCTAACCCTAACATGATAGTCCATAAATAAAATTGGCCAAAAATATCTTGTTATTATGATCTTTGCTACCATGGTATTTTTTGAAAATTTCCCTCATGCATTCCCATTATGAAACATCATAGAAGCTTGTCAATTTAACTAGTTTCTACATACCTCAATAACATGACATCAAAGTCCTTATTGAAGAGTGCTATATCATTAAAGACATAAGGAATATATTGTATTCTGAATTAACACATACTTATAATATTTAGGCCTATAGGACATTCTCCCATTTAGAGGAATCTCACAATGTCTTGGGTTCTAATGGAAGTAAATATAGGTGTAGCTACTTGTTGATCATCTTGGTCTACCAAAACCATTTCCTTATCCTCTTTCATAACTATTTGAAGGTGTTCACATAGTCCCCTACCAATATACAACTTGGTAACATTTACATATATATCATAATCCATGCATTTTGTCACCCAACCAACTCTCTTTTCACTCAAATCTCTATTAAGGATGAAATCCTTAATGCTAAGGTGGACCACCATGACAAAAATTTTGTTATTAGACACCATGCATCTAAGCTTCATGAAAATTATCATGACTAAAGTTAATTTTTTTTTTAAAAAAAAATTACCTCTCTTCATACCCCTCTAATTAATGTATAAATAAGGCTATGGGATGCTCAAGGCCTTCACATTTTTCGTGCATAAGCATTGCATAAATAGTATCATTTGTAGAGAAGGCATACATGAATAAGTCCCTTAAAAAATCAAGGTTAAGGAGGGTGGGATATTGGGTAGTGGCCTTATTTATGGATTAAAATTTCCTTTTACCTTCTTTAGTCTATTAAAAAACTTTGTGTTCCTTGATGATTGTAGTTAGAGACCTTACCAATTCTGCAAATCTGAGTATAAACCTTCTGATGAAGTTAATTTTTCCAAAGAAACTCTAAAATCCTTTATTGTGTTTGGGAAATGATAAGGAAAGGATTGCCTATATACTTTTTGGGTTAATATAGAGGTCATATTTTTACAAAAAAATCCCTAGAATTCTACCCTTATGAAATACAAAAATACATTGTTAGGGTTCAAAGAGACCCCAAACTGCTTGCACCTATCAAACACCAACCTCAAATGTGTCTAATGATCTTTAGTCTCCTTGGATAATATAGTGATTTAATTAAGTTAGATTAATACCATATCATTTACGAACCCTTGGAAGGATACATGTTAGTAATTTGACCTATCAAGGTCAAATTACTACCCCTATCATACAAAACTTTCCTAAAAATAGTCATTAACCCTTTGTAGCTAGTTAAACCAAGGAATTATAGCCTAAAAGCACAAATTTTATTAAAAAATAATAAAATATTTATTTTAAATGTGTCATTGAATTTTATAAATAGGATTGTCAATTTCAAATATGTAGACAATCCATGCACAGGGGTCAATTTTTAGAGAAAGTTGAACTTTCTAAGAGCTACATGTGGTTTCAAGACCTAAAATTTTGTACACAAGGTAATTATGACTTGTATAATAATATAAAAAATTTATATGACCATTTTAAAAGTGGATATACTTTCTATTTTATCTTAGACCTTAGCCTATCTATTTGAGATCATCATTGGAGCAGGTATCATTCTGGAGTACCATGGAGGTTTCTAAGTCTAGGTAGAAGTTTTAAAATAATATTATGATTTTTTTACATCATAATAAACCCTTTTAATAGTTTTAAATCTCCAAATTTTAATAAACCCATGATCATACAGGCTTTTGCAATCAAATAAGCATATAGGCCAAAAAGGGGTTTCTTTGAATTTTCAAGAAAAATGTGATGTAAAAGTGTTTTTGTAGTATGTTATAGACCCAATGATGATTTTATTATGAATTGGGAAGTAGGTGAAGATTTATTTTCATTTTGGTGAGTTTTTCACTTTTTACAGTTTTAGACACCCTTCCAAGCCTCCTATTCAGAGGCTCATATATTTCACCATGTGTGGAGTTTGGATGAAAAATATTAGTACGTTTTTATAAAACTTATGTACTTATAATTAATAAAAAAATCAGACTAGTTAAGGGTTTGTGCTTTATCAACAATCATTAAGAGAGTAGGTAACATAGAATGCAGTCAAAATCCCACAGGTAGATTTCTCCATGTGATAAATTTTCATATATTTTGCATGGGAACCCATTATTTTTATGTTTTTTATGGGGTTAATTTTTATATAAATAAATGGAAAGATTTTAGGATTTCTAGTTTTGTACTTTATGAATCATCATTTTGAAGATTCAACTTCAAACCCCTCCTAAACCCTTAAAAACTAGTTTTATAAAAAATTGATTTTATTTCCATAAAATCATCTTGGATAGAACTTAATCATTTTTAAATTTAAATTAAACTTAGATAGGATTCCATAAATTTCAATTTTATGCATGGAGATGTATGGATGAGAGCATAAATCATGTTTTTTGTGGAAGAAAGCATGTAAAATGAAGTACATGATAGTTCAATGAAATATAATAAATGGAGATAAATTAATAAGAAATTATATCAATATTAAAATTTTAATTTGGTTATATATCATCTTGTAAGTATCCTAACTATTTCAATCGAAATGGCCAGTCTACAGGAAAATGAAGTAAAATAGGCCTAGTCAACCCTGTTGACTGAATGGCAAGTGTTTTTTTTCTCATCAAAATTAAATATATTGTTATGGAAAAAGTTTTTCCAAGTCTAATAAATTTTTTTCAGGTTTCATGTCATATTTTTTTAGTTTTAATGGATTTTAAATGCATAGATTGGTTGTTAGGCTTATTTGGGCTAATAGGCCTAGTTGGTCAAATGGTCAACTTGAAGAATGGCATTGAAAATATATAAAATCAATGACTTTTGGAGTTACCACATAAAATATTTTTTGTTTAAGTGAATTTATCATTCTCTATTTAATCCATAATTTCCAATTCATGTAATTTGAATTTAAGTGGAAGTTGACTAGTCTCTGAGTGCACATCTCTTAGGTTGACTAGTTTGACTAGTTTCATGCATCTCCCATGCTTTTCATGTAAGATAATAAAATTAAATTACTTAAAATAAATTTAAATATGGATTTATACTCCAAAATATGGTATGATTTTCATGCAATTAAGGTTGGGAATTCATTATGGGCCCACCACTTGTCAATTCAATGCCAAAGTAAAGGTCATGCAAATTTTTGAAGGCATGAAGAATTGAAGACTTTGTTTAATTTTATAAAATGAATTAATTATTAAGGAATGGTGTGGATTTTCATGTAAAATAATTTTAGTAAGTTAATTTGGGCCCACCACCTCTAATTCTATGCCAAAATATGAAGATTATGTAATTTTTTATAAAGTTAGGGGATTTTGATTATTTATTTTTATATTGTAAAAGGATTAAGTCTTGAGTTAAGTAACCAAGACTAATACTTATCTAGTATCAATTAAAATTTGAATTTATGTTAGTTTTAAATATATATATTGGTTTTTTCAAGCCATTATTCATTAATTCCTAAGGCAGAGAAGAAATTGTAATTGACACCATTTTTATCAAATAAAGAAGATCATTTGAACATGATTTTGAATCATATTAGAGTGTAATTTGACTTTGTATCAGCATAAAAGTGGCATCTAATTTCCCCTTTTTAGGTCCTTTCCACACCTACTATGAAAATCATTTTTGTTATAGGTCATTGTAAGAGCTAAGATCAAAAATTTGCTTTTCAAACTTTTTTTAGGCCTTCTTTTAAAACACTGATATTCAATTTTGAATGGAGAGTTCTCTTTTAGATTCATATGTGTGTTTCATTTAGTTTCATAAAGATTTTATACAATACCAATCATTCAAGTTCATTACCCACTTAGATAGGATTTTCCATTTTAGTTTCCTTCTCCTTTTTCATCCCAAAAATCAAAATTAGATTAGTTTTATAGATAAATATTAAGGGAACCAGCTCTCTCTAGAGGTTCTTCTCAGTACAGAGTCACCCACACTCTGATAATTTATAACTCTATCAGCTAGAGAGAAGGTGTGTTTTTCACATGTTTAAATAGGGTGCTTTTTAGAGTGATAAAAATGCATCCATTAACTTTTGGAAGGTAGCTCCAACATTAGATAGTCCAAAGTGAATCTTCTTATAATCATAAGTGCCCTACTTGGTTTTGAAGGTAGTCTTGTGTCGACCCTCCACCCTCACCAACACCTGATTGTACCCTAAATATCCATCAAGCAAGGAAAACCTTTGTTAACTTGTAACTCTTTGAATAACTTGATCCATAGATGGTGGAGGGTAGTGATCTCTTAGTGACACCTTGTTGACATCTTTAAAGTCTACACCCAAACTTTATCTCCCCATTATTCTTCCTCACATGCACAAGATTTTCCACCCATGAATAGTGTTTGATGGGGAAGATGATGTTAGATTTTATGAGCTTTGTTATCTCCTTCTTCATAAGGATCTCAATCTTAGGGTTGATTGGTCTTTTCTTTTATCTTATAAGCTTAGCACTTGAGCCAAACTAGGGTTAAAACCCTTTAAGTCATGATATTCCCAAACAAAAATGTCTACAAATTCTTGGCATAATTTTATTAATATTTCCTTCTCCTCCTTGGTGTTCACCTTTCCTAGTTTAAGTAGTCTATCTTTGAATATGATGACTTACTCATAGTTATCTTAATTTGTGGATATGTTCACCTTATCTTTTCTTAGCTGATCATATTCATTTAATATAATTTATAATGTCACCAAACCCTTAAATAACTTACATGACCTCAATTTGATAATTTGATCCCCATACTGCTATTATAATCTTCCTTGGCTCTTTCAGTATAATATGCCTCTTACTACAAAAAACATGTAATTTACTTGTCATTTTAAAAAAAATGCCAACTCACCTCATATTTAGGGACTAAAGGTCTGCATATCACCTTGGTGTTAAGCATAGAATATACTGAGAGGGGGTGGTGGTGAATCAGTATATTATATATCTTATAAATCTTTCCTTTAACCAAATTCCACTCAATCAAACATTAAACATATGCAATAAAACTCAAACAATAAACATCCACACAAGATAAAGAGAGACACTAGATATAACGTGGAAACCCAATGTGGGAAAAACCACAGAGAATCAATCTTAAATATATTCATAAGAACAACCCCACAGGAGCACCATACCCCTTTACCAAGTACAAACCTCAGCTTTAATTTGTTAGCACCACCCCACAGGAGCTTCAAACCCCTTTGCCGAGCACCAACCTAGCTATTATTCATGAGCACCAACCCACAAGAGCACCAACCCCTTTGCCAAGCACTAACTCAGCAACAATTTATGAGCACCAACCCACAGGAGCACCAACCCCTTTATGTATACCACACACCTATCTCTTAATGTTGCTATCTCAACAAATGATAGATCAATACAACATCACCTTCCTGTCTCTCACTTTTGGTCTTTTAAGCTAGATATAACAAATACAAATCATCTCTCATAATTGCTCTTCTAAGCTAGATATTACAATATCAAATCAACCTCTCACTTCCACATTACAAATGGCTACTCAAGCCTTTATTTATAGCTTTCCAAATGACCTTTGGCCTTCCCCCTTTGTGACCTTTCATTCCTCATGGAAAATGGCACCAATCTTGGATGACCCTTCATATCCAAACATTTGAAAAGTCATGTGGTGACCCTTCATGACCAAAAACGTCTTTCCCACTTTTGTCCTTATCTTTGGTGACTTTTCGTATTCCTTTAAGTGTCCCTTCATGAGAAATTCGCCCTTTACTCTTTTGTATTCACTTGGTGACTCTTGGTATTCCTCAAAATGACTCTTCATGGGAAAATGCTTCCCATCCTTCTTTTGTCTTTATCCTGTGACTCTTCGTCTTCTCCATGGGCCCTTATTTTGTCTCATATGCAACCAAAAATATATTCGTTCATATTAAATAAATATTAACTCATATTAGCCAAGATAAACAATATGAAATGCAATGGGGCCTTTATCACCAATAATACTAAACCTTTGACATCAATGACAATATTTCCAACAATCTCCCCCTTTGTCATTGATGGCAACCTCAATCCTGAAACTGCCACATCTTGTCACCTGGACACATCCTATCACCTACACATACTATCATCTGAAAGCATATAGTAACTCCCCCTTACTATAGAAACATGTACCTATTTCTTGTACCTTTTTTCTGCACTTGTACCTATAATTATTATTCTCCCCCTTTGACATCAATGGCAAAGGGCCTACCTAGAGCTAACACTTAGCACCCCCTCACTTGATGCTGAACATCAATGGCAGGAAGTAATAGAAATTACTCCCAACTCCTCTCACCGATCTTTGAGAAGATATTTGATTAAAACATTACCTGTCCTTTGAGAATTTGCAATCAACTTATTTGAATATTTCCTTCTAATCTCAAAACCTTCCACATGAAACTTTAAGGTGTATCCTTGATCACATATTTGCCTTACACTCAATAGATTATGCTTAGAAAACATTCTTAGTCTTGGTTCCATCATTATCTAAAAATAAAGTACCTTTTCTGGCTATCCTAGTAGTGGTTTTATCTCTGAATCTCATTGTACCACCATTGATCTTCTTTACTCTTATCTCCTGTCATATGCCTCGAACATCCTCTGTTAACGAACCATGTCTGATCTTTATCTCTTATATGCAAAGCTGTTTACACCAACATAGAATCTTCAAGTTGTTTCTTTTGCCATGAACATGTCTGAACCTTCTTCCTGATGAATGGAACTTTAAAACTCTGATCCTTCTTCATTGAATCTGCATGAGTATCCTTTTCCTTCTTTCTAAAATTGTTAGATATTTTTTAACATTATAATTTCTTATGACCATAATCATTTGAAATACTTTAAAACACTGCATATGCAAGAATCATTCTAATAGCCTCAAACCATAATACTGATGAAAACTTTTCTTCAAAAATATATTCCCTCAAAAGATATAAAAATTAATCTGTCAACTCACCTTCTTGTCATGCAAAATATCCAAGACCCAATAGTACCCACCATGCTTCAATTTTCTTAAAAGTGTCTCCTTGAAGCCTAGAAGAGACACCCCCACATAGAAGGGTTCTAGAAATAAATCTCAGGAGATTCCCACATCTCCTCTATTTCTTCCTCGATCTTCTTGTGTTTTTCTTTTATAATCCATTTAAGCATATCTAACATTTTTTCCCTACTAACCTTATCATTTATGATATTTTTCATCTTCTCAACTTTTGCAACTTTATTATCTTGACAAAGCTCATGCTCAAATGTAACAAGAGATTCTTTACAATCCTTATCTGATTCTTTATCTACTATAACAAGTAATTCATTTTCACTCTTAACCTCAACCTGATCAACTTTTACTATTTTAGGTCTCCAAACCTGAATTTGTCTTTTCTCATATTTTCTAGAGTCTCTAAATCCTTTGAAATACCTTGAATATCTCTTTACTTTATTTTGGCATAATCTAGCAATATGACCAACCTCATGACAACAAAAGCAAATAATATGTCTCATACCTTTTTCTTGAATGTGACTAAGATATCCCTTTGACTCATTTCTTCCTCTCATACAATCTCTTGCCCTATGACCAACATGATGACAAACAAAATGATGGCCATGAAAAGAATTTGAAAACTTGAAAGCATTGGGCTGCCTGATTGGCTTCTTTGATTTGCCTGCAAAACCTACATCCTTCTTTCCTTGAACTGATATTTCATGATCTTTTTCAACCTTGATTATAAGCTTCTCATGATTATTCTTTAAAGAATCTAACTTAACCTTCAACTGATTACACTCTTCTTTTAATGTTAAAATTGAAGTTACAACCTCTAACTGATTCTTAAGATCTTGAATAAATATCTTATTTTCTTTTACTTCTATAGCCAACATAGAATCCAAGATACACACCTTTTCCTTAAGAGCCTCAACCATAGATTTTGACTCTTGATTCTCATTCTTTAGTTGCGTAGCCATCTGTGCTTTTCCTTTGATCTACCTTCAATCTGTTAAACCCTTTCTAAAGGAACCTATTCTGATACCAATTGTTAAGCATGAAATATACTGAGAGGGGGGGTGAATCAGTATATTATATATCTTATAAATATTTCCTTTAACCAAATTCCACTCAATCAAACATTAAATATATGTAATAAAAATCAAACAATAAACATCCACACAAGATAGAGAGAGACACCAGATATAATGTGGAAACCTAATGTGGGAAAAACCATGGAGAATCAATCTCAAATATATTCATGAGAACAACCCCACAGGAGCACCATGCCCCTTTTCCAAGTGCAAACCTCAGCTTTAATTCGTGAGCACCACCGCATAGGAGCTTCAAACCCTAGCTGTCATTCGTGAGCACCAACCCACAGGAGCACCAACCCCTTTACCAAGCACCAACTCAGCAACAATTCATGAGCACCAACCCATAGGAGCACCAAACCCTTTATGTATACCACACACCTATCTTTTAATGTTGTTGTCTCAACAAATGATAGATCAATACAACATCACCTTCCTCTCTCTCACTTTTGCTCTTCTAAGCTAGATATAACAAATACGAATCATCTCTCATAATTGCTCTTCTAAGCTAGATATTATAATATCAAATCAACCTCTCACTTTCACATTACAAATAGCTACTCAATCCTTTATTTATAGCTTTCAAAATGACCTTTGGCCTTCCCCCTTTGTGACCTTTCATTCCTCATGGAAAATGGTGCCAATCTTGGATGACCCTTCATATCCAAGCATTTGAAAAGTCATGTGGTGACCCTTCATGACCAAAAACGTCTTTCCCACTTTTTCCCTCATCTTTGGTGACTTTTCGTATTCCTTTAAGTGTCCCTTCATGAGAAATTCTCCCTTTACTCTTTTGTCTTCACTTGGTGACTCTTGGTATTCCTCAAAATGACTCTTCATGGGAAAATGCGTCCCATCCTTCTTTTGTCTTTATCCCATGACTCTTCATCTTCTCCATGGGCCCTTATTTTGTCTCATATGCAACCAAAAATATATTCGTTAATATTAAATAAATATTAACTCATATTAGCCAAGATAAACAATATTAAATGCAATGGGGCCTTTATCACCAATAATACTAAACCTTTGACATCAATGACAATATTTCCAACACTTGGTGTTTAGCTATTCCTTGATGTCTTTGACCCCACTTAGTATGTCATATTGTTCTCTTATGGTTACCAACTGATCTGCATGTTGACTACTCCTCTCTAGGAATGGAATGAATGTCAAAGGCCTCAAAGTCCTAAAAGAGGTCCAAAAACTTATGTTTGTATGCATTCAAGAGTGGGTTATTCACTATACTCTACCCTCTCACCTAATGCATTACCAACTCACTATCTCCCATAGTCTACATGAGTTTTATGCCTCTCTTTCTTGCCCATTATAGCCCATAGATGATGGATTCATACTCTGATATGTTAGAAGTCAAATTAAATTGAAATCTTAGGGTAAAAAAGTACATTTTATTTGAAGGAGAGACAAGAATGACACATGCCCCCACCTCCATTCTTACATCTAGAGCCATCAAAGAATAAATTCCATAATCCCTCATTATATTAACTTGGGCTAGTGAGGGTTGGTATGATAGCCCATTATTCATGAATATAATATGCACCTAAACCTATCTATTTAATGCTTTTGTATGGATCATATCCATTATTCTCTACTTCCCATTCTATAAGGATCAAATATGATATACCTTCAAGTGGTTCAATGGCCTCTTTGTCATTAGGATGTTCATCCTCATATATGATTATGAAATTGACATTAGACAAGTTAGGCACATAGGGTTCTAAATGGAATATAGATATAGGTTTAAACCTTATGGGGACCTTTGTCCCATAACTAGTCCTAAAAACCATATAAGACCAATCAAAAAATAGATAACCCCTATCTTGGTAGTGAAATCCCTAGACAAGCATAAGGAAAAGTAGGGAGGAAGGTCAACTACTACCACATATTGATATATAGTGTAATTAGGACAATCATGCAAGATGATTTTTTTATCTTTAAGGACACCAATAGTCTTAGTAAGAGACCCATATAATTTTTAGACCCCTTTAGCATTAGTTTCATACTTTAGCCTCAATTTATCCACTATAGACTTAGGCATGACATAAGTGCTAGCCCCACTATCTATCATACAATTATGTACTATGTAACCACCTATTATGATAGAGAGATAGAAATGAGGGGGATTTATGATATTAGGTGATTGAGATCATGAGGTTGATTGGAATTGGTTAGGACTACACTTACCTTTTATGTTTGCTTGTCCAAGACATGGAGTTTGATAATCTCTTATTGAAGGAGAATTTTTGACCCAAAATTTGAAAGGTGTCCCATATATGTATCATAACATGTGCCTTATTAACCTCATCCACAATGCTAATGTGAGAGGTGGAAACCTTGAATTTCAAATTGGGATTAGAAACACTAGTTGGAGTTTTTGTGAATTAAGGTATGAATGGACCTTTCTGATTTTACCCTCTCCCATATTAGACTTCATGAGTTGATGATGTCTTAGAAACTACATCTTTACTAGTATGCTCTTGAGGTGTTTGATATGGTGGATGTGATTCTCTTTCAAGTCTCAAACTATAACAAACTACCCCTATTTAATCCCTTATTTAGGCTACAATTAGACTATCTACCTTAGATGAATTTCCACCCTAATTGGATTCTACTTGTTCAAAATAATTCTCTCTATATTTGAAATTAACAAAGGTAGTCTTAGATGGTGATTTAATTCCACTTATCCCTTGTTTATTTTTCATCCCAGCTTGAGTCATGAAGGGAGTGTCTCCATGTTGCACAGGAAGACCTTCTTTGTGTTGTGTAGAAGGATGATTATCATATGTTGGAGGAGATTGATTATACTACATGAAATAAGTTTGGCCAAAATCACCACTTGGATCTATTGAAATATCTTGAGGCTTCCCCCATTTTGTATTCCATTCACCCTCTTGAGAATATTATTTTGATTTGGAACTAGTTCTTTAGAAGTGCTAGTAGAATTGGGGTTATAGCTATTATAGGGCCTTGGTTAAGTGATATGCCCTTGATGTTCTTTATTAGGTTGGTATGGAGGTTTATTGTATTGGTAGGGATAATATGGGGCTTGGTAGGGTGCTTGGTAATGTCTAATAAGTGTAATCTTTTGCCTCTCCAAGGCCATTATCTTATTGTTTTTTTCCTTAAATAACCCTTAAATCTTGCCCAATCTAGCTTCTTTATTAACATTTACTTTATCATGATTAGTTGGTGATGGTAAGGAAATAGTGATATGTATAGGGGGTTGAATATATGGAAACAAAGGCATGGGGGTCTTGGGGTGAGATTTTCTACATGGATTAAATAAATTTATGCCCATATGGCCACCTCATAAGCATCCAATAGTGTATTCCCTCCCATGGATTATATCATGACTACCACATCATAATTGAGGGTCTCTATTTTGTACAAGAATGCATAATTAGGAGTGGGCTTGACTATTGTCAGGATCCTTTCCTAGGTTTTTTGCAACCTATAGTTCTAATCTACCATAAAATATTAGGTAACCCTTTTAACTATGGTGAGATGATGTAATAAAGATGTATGATCCCTCCAATCCTTAAAGGGTTTACATAAATGTTCCCTAAATTCATCCCATGTATTAATGAAAGTATATATTAATCCCCTATAACATTAAAGTGCCTTAACTTTCAAGGAAAGGGTGAATAATCTCATAGACACATTGTCGTAGGTCATATTATGAAGTGATCATAAACTAGTTATGTTTACAATATGTTCTATATGGGTGGTTGAGTTTTCTAATATGATATAGGGAAGGATTTCAATGATAATAATAGGTATTCCATAAAATTTGTTTAGATTTAAGGGGATACCACCATTAAAGGGAACAAAGGCTTGAAGTATAGGCCTAACCATTGGGGGTGTGGGATTTGTAACAGTGTTTGGTTGAGAATATATGGGTATTAAGGGGTGTAGGATTAAAATTATACTAGGATATCTCTTTATCATAACAAAGTCCAATTATAACTCAAAAAACTTAATCTCTTTAACTTTTGATGAAGATATTATGACCACATTTTACATGAAACATAACTATACATCTACCACTATAGTGATTAAAGCTCTCTGGCATCATCCAAGAATACAAGTAAATGCTCCAAATCACTTGAATATTGGTCCCACTAGGCATGCTATAACTTTTTATACTCCAAATTACATCCTTTGTTGATAATTATTTATTTCTCTCCAAGTTTGGGTTAACATGGGATTGGTCTCAAGGTTGTGGGTGACCTATAAGAGGACCACACCTCTATTTTATGGGGATAGCTCCCCTAATACATCAACATGATATAAATTCCTAAGACCTACTAATTTTTGGGGTAAAAGGGATCGATAAATTAATAAAAGGAAATGTAATCTAAAGAGGTGATGCACCAATATTCATCTATCCACTCTAACTGATATTCAATCAACTCTTTATGGATCATGTAAAGAACTATGACTAAAACAAAATTCCTATGAACTACAAAACATAAGTATTTCATTTGAAGGATATGGTGGATTCTTGTAACTTGAAGGTAATGGAAAATAGGTCTGTTTGAGGCACTATCAACTAGATTACTCTTTAATGTGGCTAGCAACACTCTAACATACCACATGACCTACATAGGATGGTGTTATAACAAATAGGTGAAGGAGAGGACCTAAAAAGGAGTAAAAACATCACACTTTACTCAAACCAAAAAATAATATCACACTAATGCTAACAAATAAACCTGTAAATAGTCCTTTATTGAATAAAAGAGTTTCCCAATATATAATTTGGTAAAGTTTCATTACACCCAGCCCAGGGATAATTATAATGGACTTAAGGTCTAAATATATAGAATAATTAACAAGTATGAGAAGATATTTAGGCATGGAAATATAATTAATAGTTAATTAATAACCACAATCCCTCCAATTGGTAGTTACAATTAGCCTCCACACTATTCCATGTATTGCCTAAGTTGATTGGTGTCTTAAGTGAGCATCTTTGGGGTGTTAAAGTCTATTTTTAGCCAAGGTTGACCCAAAAATATTATATGCATGACACTTTTATTTAATTCCCTCTCCTTATTATTGTTACAAATCATTTAAATGGTTCAAACGGGACTCTTCCATGAAGCATTTAGTAGCCACCTCCTCCTTACATGCCAACATGATTTGGAAAACTACCATAACCCTCATGGTGGATGGGAAATGTGTATGATCACCTAATGAGGTAGTTACATAAGTTTAATGACCAGTATTTTACTCCATACTAGCCTTATACACCCATGATCATCCTCCTTTGTTTGTTAAGTAGGCCTATTAGATAATTAGCCTAGTTTCTTACCTACTCACTAGTTGGATGACTATGAGGACTAAATGAGACCTTTATGATGACTAATTGAGTCCTCTTCAAGCCTAAAACAACATACTATATTAATATTTAAGTTACACAATCATCTCAAAATTTTATCATTACCTCACTTAGTGTTTGAAGCACAATTATTGAGAGGGGTGGGGTTGAATTAGTGTTTAAAAAACTTTCTTTCAATTTTAATTTAACATTCATGAATCATGAAAGCAACATAGTGATTTAGCAATGCATAAAAAACCATATATGATTTGTAAAACCTCAATGGGAATAAAAACCAATATTATATATACAAATGGACTACTATCCTATGAAACAAAAGACCAAATTTAGTTGAGCAAAAACTCAACTTGGAGCACCAACCCCAATAAAGTCAATCACCCACTTGACTAAGCTTTAGCAAAAATCTACTTGCAAGGAAGCATAAACTCCCTAAGTGACTCAAAAATAACTCAAAAACATTATAATTTTTATAATATTCATATCCATTTTCTTATATTATGGTTTACAACTCATTTCAATACATCATTCTGCTCAACCATGCATTATTTTATTCACTTGTTTTTTCACACTTAAATAGGCCTAAAATGACTTGTATATATACTAGTCTCATAGTCACACACCATTTGGTTAGACACACATGTTAAGACTATTATTTTGTCAACATAATATGTTTTAGGATATCTTATCAACATGGTTCAATCATAATTTTAACCCCTTTTATTTTTCCACAACTCAATTAGGCCTTACTCCTCCTGTAGGTCTCATGGAGACCTAATTACATTAAGTCTTCCCTCTTGATGCTAAAACATGATCTTCTTAGGAAAAATGGACTTATCCAAAAGAAAACCATTAAAAAACTTAACCAAATAACTCTTCTAACCTATTTAATTATTTATTAGACCTGCATCCTTCATTCATACCATGAAAGGTCCTTTAGGACAAACTACCCTATTAGGCCTGTGGTCCTAAAAAGTTTGTCTTACTATAATGAGGCTTAAACATGATTAAGATTCTAAACCATGATAAATTAAAAATGAATACATATTATCCATGACCTTAGTTTCATCACCAAATTCTTGTAGTACCTTCACTCAAGAAATAAGGGCTCAAAAACATCTCTATAACTCACTCAAAATTTCCAAATCACCTCAAATACTAGTCATGAAAAATTATACCTATAATCCCTATGTAGACACTATTAATCACTCTTAATACATATAAATAGAGTTATATGATATATACACAACATCCTCATATATAAAACTCATATGGTCTAATGGAAAATATTTGTCTTGTAGACTAATTTCTTGACCTTATGTCTTATAGTCCAATATAAACCAGGCAAGCCATTTTGTGAACAACATTTTCACCACATACACTAACCTAAAAATCTTATAAAAATAATTATAATAAAATAAAATTCATAAATAAATTATTCATACACTTTATTGCATCAATAAATCATGTACAAACCCTCAAATATATCTCTTCATCTCTATCTGGGTTTTACATTATTCACACCATTAGGTCTATCTACGACTGGCTTACTTGGATGACCAATTTAGAGCATTGGAAGTATATAACCTATCCAAAAATAATAATGGACATGTAAAATAAGTCTCTAGCTTATTTTACCATCCATTTTCTCTTTTTTGACAAATTCAACTTTAGAGAGACAATAATTTAATGACAAATAAGCTCGTACCTGTACATTTTATCTCCCATCTGACTAACCACGACCACCTGGGGATACCTAGGAGAGTGTAATACATGATAAAATATATTATCTATGTATTTGAATCCATACTGAGCTTATTTGAACAAAAAAAAATCACATAGGGTCTTTATTGGGGTTTTAGGGAGGTTTAACACATGTTTTGGTGTTAACAATTATTCATAAAGGATTTCCACTTGAATCTAAAACTAATGCCTAGAGATCTTATCTAGGACCCTTCCCCATATTTTCTAAATATCTCAAACTCCCATGTAAAGTTTAGACATTCCAAAAAATATATGAGAGTGTTTCTTGGATTATAGTACCTCATTCTGTGAGCTCAAGAAGGCCTAAAAGAATGATTCATTCACTTTTACTTTAAAATATTGACCTCAAAATTTTTCATGATAACTAGAAAAACTTATCTCACCTCTTTCCATGTTATCATTTTCATACTTTACATGAAATCTGATCTTCATACCTCATTAGGTAAGGTAGGGTCTATGAGTGGTCTAGGTGTAGACTTATACTAAAGGCCATACCCCTATAGGCTCATCCTAAAACTCTCATGAATGATTATATACCTTACTATAATGATAAAATAACACCATACAACATTCAAATGCATTTGTTCATTCATTTAACCATGCACATACCTCTTCATGTCATGACTATGCTTATTATGCACTTGACATCAATGATATGTACCATCCATGCTGACATTAATAATGATATCAATCATGTAGACATAAGACATTAGTTATCTTCAAATTATGTCTTTCTCTCATGACAACACTCTTCTATGAACCTTCTCATATCACACACTGCTAACTATCCTTAATCACCTTTGACATCAATGACGACACTCAACTATATCTTCCTTTATCATTGATGGAAACCACTCTTAGAAATTTCTAATATGATATTTATCCCCCATTTTGAACTTTATACCATTTAAAATTAATGATAAAGAGTTACTTGAAAATTTTTGGATCACACCTTTTACAACCAAAAAACTCAACACATAAGATTATGAGTGTATGAATCATCATACAAACATGTTTCCTTTATCTTCATTCATACATTAATCAACTTGTCCTTGACATGACTGAAAAAGAGTTTTATATCAAACCCTTGATCACTCATTAGGCACCTACATATGTTCTTATCTGACATAAACCTTCTTACTAAAGAATTCGGGACTCCCCCTTTTATCTTCACAACTTTTACTCATCATATGAGTCATTAGGACTCATAAACCATTATCAACATGTGTATAAAAACCTTGTTATTGGATCACACTAGCAACACAATTAAATTTTTGCTTACATCTCAATTTCCCTATATGTCTATGATGACTTCACAAATATTCTTGGCATTCATCACCTATTGTTAGAGCTAATAAGCCACCTTGATTAGCTCCCATTATTCTTTACTTTCTCAATGGATAGTAGAGGTAGGAATTACTCCCAATTCCTATCTTAGATACTCAAATGTTTTTTTTTAAAGTGTCTTGGTTAGAATTTATAAAATCTAATATTTTGTAGAAACATATTCAAGCTTAATATTTTTGACTTACATACTCTATTAGGAAATGATACGTGATGCTAATGTGCTTAGTTATTGAATATATGATAGGATTATTTGAGATTATTATGACACTTTTACTATTAAAATAGATAGGACTATGACTATTATAAACCATCTTGTAGTCTTTTAAAGTTTGTCTCATCCATAGGACTTGAGCATAACATGAAGTTACTAAAAATTAATTAGCCTCACTAGTAGCTAATGACACTGAGGACTATTTCTTACTTATCCATGACACTAGACACTCTCCTAAGAAGCAATCTCCTCCACTATTTCTTCTCCTATAATCTAGAATCCTTTCCCAATCTACATTTCTATAGGTTGCTCAATCAAATTCCTTACTCCTTGGATACCATAACCCAAAATTCATAGTCCACTTGAGATACCTAAGTATCATCTTGACTATTTTAAAAAAAAATTCCTTTGGATTTACTTTAAATATTCCCACAATACCTACTAATTTCATGATATTAGGTCTAAAGGTAATAGTATAAAACAAACTTCCAATCATTGACCTATATGATATATAATTTAATTTTAGAGATTCATCTTCCTTGATTTATTTACACCCTGTGATCATAGGTGTGCTAAGTATCTTGAAATATTCCATCTCAAATTTATTTAAAATATCTCTTATGTACTTAGCTTATCAAATGAATATAATTTTTTTAGATTGCATGAATTTTAATCTAGGGAATAATTATAGTTCTCACATCATTGGCATCTCAAACTCCATCACATTTGTAAAGGCCTTAGTCATACTCTCATTATTTCCACCAAATATCTTGTCAACTAAATATAAAACAAATATCAATTGATGATCATTTTAGATTTTTATGTATAGATTACTATTTACAATTCCTCTCTTAAATACTTGGTCCAATAGGTACTTGTCCAATCTAGCACACTAAACTCTAGGAGCTTGATTTAGACCCTAAAGAGTGTTTTCAATATACACACATAGTCCTTTTACCTAATAATGAGAAACCATTATGTTTCTCTATGTATACCTCCTCTTAAAATTTCCCATTTAGAAAATATTATTTGACATCCATCTAATACAACTTGAACCCTTTGAATATACATATGCTAGAAACAATCTAATAGCCTCCAATATTTCTATTGAAGCAAAGGTATCCTCAAACTATACCATTTTACTAATGCATACCCATTTCATACTACTTTATCCCTATTCATATTAACTTATCCATATTAATTTAGTTTATTCCTAAGCACCCATTTTAAGCCAATGATATTTTTGTCTTTAGGCCTACAAACTAGTTCCCAAGTCTCATTATTTTTTATTAGGTTTAACTCCTAATTCATATAACCCATCTATAAATTGTCTTTACTTATTTTTGTAAGGTTCTTAATTTCAACCTTTGAGAATAGAGAAAAATTATCTTAATTTAGGTTAATTAATAGCTTTCTCCTTGTTTTCATACCTACATTCTTATTGCTAATGATTTATGATTCAGGATGGTCTCTCTAAATATATCTTGAAGGAACTTTTGAATCTTGTCTTTCCTCATCTTATTATTCTCCCTCATCTATCTCTATTTTTTATTATTCATTCTTAAAGTTCACATTCTTTGATGAATCCTTTCATTGAGAGTGTAACTTCTTAGAATTGGTCTCATCAATATTCACATTTATAATTTCCACTATCTTTTACAACCTCTTATTATAAAAGTTATAGGTTGAGATTATTTATGAGTATCCCAATAATATTCCTTCATAAAACCTTGAATCAAACTTACCTAAGTTTTCTTCATATATTTTGATGAAGCATTTGCTTCCAAACACTCTATAGTGTTCCACATTAGTAGGCCTACCTTTTCATAGTTCATAGGGGGTTTTATTACCATTAATCTTTATCTATCCTATATTCAAAATGTATGATATAGTGCTCATTAACTCTCACCATTATCCATTAGATAATTTTGATTAATTTATAATAATCCTTACCATTTATTTAACTATTTTATTCTTTCTTTCCACTACCCCATTTTGATGAGGTGTCTTAGCTACTAAGAACTATCTCCTTATACCATGGACCTCATATAAGTCATCAAATTCATTATACCAAAAATCTCTTCCTCTATCAAATATTAGGCATTTGATATTTACATTCTTTTAATTCTCAAATAGAACATTGAATGCCTTGAACTTATAAAGAGATTATGACTTTTCTTTCAAGAATGTTACGTAGGCCATTCTTGTGTAGTGATCTATGAGTAACATGGAATAAATATCTCCTTGAATTTTTTGGATTATTTTAAGTCAAAAAATATTAGTGTGTATTAACTCTAAATGTCTTCTAGTATAATACTTCTTAGACTTGAACCTCCTTCTAGTTTACTTACCATGTTGACACGCCTTTCAAAGTGTATTTGTAGGTTTGGTCATTTTAGGCAAATTATTCATAGACATCTTAGAGATGATCTTGAATAGATTATCAAGTTTTAGGTGGCCTAACCTTCTATTTCATATCTAACATTCATTAATATTTCTCATAAATCACCTTTCCTTCTTCATTTCATTCAAGATATATAGATTGTTTTCAGTCCTCATAACATTGTCAATTACCCATCCTAATTTAACTCTCTTTATATCATACCCTTTGTCATGAAATGTTAGAATGTGTCATTTGTTTCACATTTTAATTACAATAATAAAGTTATGTTTCAATCCTTTCACATATAGCACATTTTCTATCTTGGTCTTCCCATTGTCCAAAATCAAGATACCCTTGTAAACAATATTGGCAGTTGTGTTATCTCCAAATCTCACTATCCCTATAAATTTATTCTTCAATGAAATGAAATTTATCTTGTCCCCTATAATTTGGATTGATCAACCACTATCTATATACCAATTTATATATTCATCTTAGATGTGAAAAGTAGTCTAAGCTATCATAGATTCTTCTCCTTTAGAATTTTGATCTTCTTTCACCTTGTCCATGGGGTTTGACTTCTTGATCCATTTCTCATTGGTATGAATATATACCTTTTTTATTTACTGATCTTCCTCATATGCCTCATCTTGTACTCCATTTCAATATGTTCTCTTTGATCACAATTATAGCATAGAATTTTTATTCTATTGTTGACATGAGCATTCATTCTATTCCTCCATGAGAAATTAATTCTAAAATGATGTTTATAATCCACAAATCTATGAACATATTGATTTCATGAGAAATAGTAACCATTGAAAGTATTTTCACAGGTTATTTCTATGATAGGAATCATATTTTGATTACTATTGAATGATACACCAATACTTTTATTATATCTTGAAGGAATTATATTCTTGACTTATTGATGGTTAATTTGGATCTCTGATATTAGAGTTTCTTCATGGGTCTTCACTTTATTAGTACCATAAATTCTTAATAGTCCATTATCCTTTGAGGTCTAACTCTCCTTGTTTTCCTTTTGGTCTTATTTTAACCCAAGATCTATCTTATCATTTGGAGATTTATGACTATTCAAAATATCATCGATAATTTTACTTTTCTTTTCAAACTTTTGATGTCTTTGATTTGATTATTTATTAGTATAATTATGCCTTCAAGAATTATATTTTTTTTCTAAACTTGGTGCATTCTTCATTAGTCTTAAGACTTTTAGTGATAATCTCAATCTAAGCTTATATTTTTTTAATTATCTCTTCATGTTCATTAGTGTTGTTACTTAGTCTTTCTTGAAAGAGATTTATTTATTCATCATAACCCTTAACCAATGATATTATTTTATGATTATTCCTTCTTTGGAAATTTATCTCATCTAGAGAACTCACCAATTCTACCTCAAGGTTCACTTCAGCCTCTTGTTCATGTGGTTATTCATCTTTTATAAAACTTTTCCATTTTTAAAAACCTTCCTTATCTATTTCTATGGCCATTAATAGATTTGCATTTCTATCATGATTATTATTTTCAGCATCACTAGTAGATATACTTGTGTCACTTATATCATAGGAGCTACTCTCATTTTTGGTATAGAAACTTCTCCTATTTTTGAATGACCCTTTCGTGCCTTCATACTTATTGAAATACTTTTTTCTCTTATTAATCTTATATAACTTTTTATCCTCACCATGATATTCATCATGGTCTCCACCATAATCATTCTTATCCTTGTAGAGAATTTAGATGCAAAGTGACCAATATTACCATAGTTAAAGCACTTAAATGGAAACTTGCCCTTATACTTACTTGATCCTTTCCTTAATTTTATGACAAATATGGCTTCTCTTTTGTCATCATCAATATCTATATCAACATCATCCTTGAAATGTTTACCTTATGAATTTTTCTCATTTTTTAATGAAGTTTCCTTCTTAGAAGGTCTTCCATCACTTGTTCTCATTTCATAGGTAGTCAAGATACTGTGAAGCTCATCCATTTGTAGTTTGTTGAGATCTTTGATCTCCTCCATAGTAGATACTTTTAAATAAACTTAGATGTTAGGTACATTAATACCTTTTGTACTACTATTTATTATTCCAAATTTTATTCTAAACCTCTGATCACATTTATCACTTACTATACTCTTAATAGATAATATTCAATGTTTTCATCCTTCAACATTCTTAGACTTTCCAACTACCTTTGGTGGGTCTACAATTTTGCCAACTTGACTTTGGTATCTCTTTCATAAATGATTTGTAAATTTTCCCAAATTTATTTGGATAAATGAATATACATAAACTTTAAAAAAAAATCCTCTAAAAGACCACATAAAATGGCATTCATTTACTTAGAATTGTTTTCACTTGCTTTCTTGCTTGTTGCATCAGTTGGTGGTGTAGGAGGTGAAGTAAATCCATCAACAACTAATTTCCATATTTCATATCCTAAGGACATTAGATTGGTATTCATTTTTATGCTCTAAAAAACATATTTATTGATACTAATGATATGATCTTTATTTTTTGAGAAACCTCCTTGTACTTGATGACTAGACATGATTGTGCTTCTAGGATCTCCTTTATGTTGTTAGGCCTGCTTCAAAGGACCAAACTATGATACAAATTATTATAAATAATATTATTGAGGATGGGTGGATAAATGTTTCAAAAAAATTATTTAAATTATACTTTAACATTCATGGATAATGAAAGCAACATAGTGATCTAGCAATGCATAAAGAACCATTCACATGAGAATGAAACAAGAAAACATATATATGAGTGGGAAACCCTCAAGGGGAAGAAAAAAAATATGATATATAAAAATGGAATAATTTAATATGAAATAAAATACCAAACTAAGTTGATTACCATCTCAAATTGGAACACCAACCCCAATAAATTCAAGCACCCACTTGACTAGGTTTTATCAAGCATCTACTTATAAGGAAGCAACAACTCCCTAAGTGAGTTAGCACCAAATCATCCACCTAAAATTTTTTATCGCATTAATAGCAATGATTTTTTTTTTCTAAAATTAATTTGATACATCCTTCTTTTCAATCATTAATAATTTTATTATCTTTTTTCTCATAATTAAATAGGCCTAAACTACCTTGTATATATAATATTTCTCATGGTCACATACCACTTGGTCAAACACACACCTTCATATTCTTAGTTAATCCACAAAATAGGTATTATGATATCTTATGAACATTTTTTAATCACAATTTTAACCCCTTTTCATCTACTACAAATCAATTAGGCATTGTTCCTCCTTTAGGTCTCATGGAGACCTAATTGTATTAGGTCTACCCTCTTAACTCTAAAAATTGATCTTCTTGGGCCTTGATGGCCTTATATAAAAATAAAATAACCACTAAAAAACATATAAAAATAATTATTTTTACATCCTCCATGATTTATTAGACCTGTATCCTTCATTTATACCATGAAATCACCTTTAGTACAAACTACCCGATTAGGCCTGTGTATCTCAAAAGTTTGTCTTACAATAATGAAGATTAAACACCCTTAAGCTAATCAAACATGAAAAATTAAACATTAATAAATATTATCCATGAAATTAAGGTCATAAAAAAATTATTGGAAAACCTTCACTAAAGAAATAAGGGCATAAGAACATCTCTGCAACTCACTCAGAACTGCCAAATCACCTCAAAAACCAATCATGAAAAATTAGGTGTCTAAAACCTATGTAATAACTTTTAATAAATCATAATGAATACAAAACCTTATATTAAATATAAAAAATATTATTATATATATAATTCATATGGTCAAATGGTAAATAATGGTCTTGCATACCAATTTCTTGATCTTATGTCTCATAGTCCTATTTGAACTAAACAAGCCATTTTGTGTAAAAAACATTTTCACCACCAAAACTAACCTAAAAATATTCTCAAAATTATTATAATGACATAAAATTCATAAATAATTTCTTTATTCACTTTATTTCATTAGTCTATCATGCACAACCCCTCAAATCTATCTCTTCATCTTTGTCTAGGTTTTACATTATCCACACCATTAGTTTTGTTTATGATTGGCTTACTTGGATGAACAATTTAGATAATTATAAGGATATAACATATCAAAAATTTATAATGTAAATGGAAAATGATTCTATATCTTATTATAATATCCATTTGATCTTTTTGGCTAATTCAACTTTAGAGAGCTATAATAAATTCTTGATAAATAAGCTTATACCTATATATTTTCTCTCTCATCTAACTGACCACCACCATTTAGGGGTAATTTTTATATTTTAATAAATTATAAAATATATTATATATGAATTTGAATCCATCTTGAGCTTATTTTAATAAAAACTTTCATATCAGGTCCTTATTAGGGTTTTAGGGATGATTAACACATGTTTTGGTGTTAACAATTATTCATAAAGGACTGCTACTTGAATCCAAAAATAGTGCTTGGAGATATTATTTATGATCCTCACCAATATATACTAAACAAATAATACTCACATACAAAGGTTACATGTGCCAATGAATTTTTAAAATTTCTTCTCGGGTTTGAGTACCTCAATCTAGGAGCTCAAGAAGGACTAAAACAATGATTCATGCACATTTCCTTCAAATATGGAACCTAAAATTTGTGATCATACATAAAATAACCTATATCATCTCTATACATGATATAATGTACATACTTTCCTTGAAATCTGATGTTCATACCTCACTAGGCCAAACAGGGTCTAACAGTGGTCTGGGTATAGACTTAGACGAAAGGTACTACCCCTATATGATCACCCTAAAACTCTCATGAATGATTCTATACCTTACTCACATGCTAAAAAAATTACATAAAACCTCCACATTCTTTTTTCCATTAATTTCACCATGCACATACCTATTCATGTCATGTTTGTGATTCTTATGTACTTGACATCAATGACATGTATCTTCCATGCACATTAACAATGATATCAATCATGCATACATAAGGCATTAGTTGTCTTCAAATTATCTATTTTTATTTATATCATGAAAACACTCTTCTATAAAATTTGTCATATCACACACTACCAATTGTCCTTAATCACCTTTGACATCAACTTTACAAGATGTACCTTTTACATCAATGAGAACACTCAATACTTAGATGACTAGGTCACCTCCATTTAGCATACTTAGACTACTTATTTTTCACATAATTATGTGAAAATTCTTAGGCATAATTTTAAGTTTTTCACAATTTTATAAAGTGAAGCATGTCTAATAGTACCTCCTCTAATTATTTACAACCCTTGATAAAGATTTTCATCTTAGACTCTACTCAAAACCTTGTAACACTATAGTTTTTTGGGGGTACATATAGTTATCCATAGAATATAATACCATGGATGAGGTACCCTAAGAGTTTAATATATGATCCAAGTGTTTAACAGTCTATCCAAATATATTTAGATGCATTTTCTCTAAGATCTTCTCAATTGTGTCATTATTAGGGGTTTAGGGAGGTTTACATGGGTTTGGGTTCTTAGCAATGGTTCATAAAGGTTAGGACATTAGCCTATAAACCAATGAAATTATTTATAGTATAAAATTCCCATCAACTCTCCCAAAGTTATCATATCCACATGCAACTATTCTATATGTTTATGACCTCATCAAGTTACTCCTCAAGTGAGAAATGTGCATTATGAATAGTCTCAAGGCAATTTTGAGCCATAATCACCAATTTTGACCCTTTCTCTACAAAATATAATCTCTCACACACTTGATAATTATTTAAAATCACATCCATGGTGGTTTAGAGTGTTATCTAATCTCCTTTAGTCATTTATTTTAAACTTCAAGTGGCATTGCCTTGAGGAAGGTACAAAGCCAATAGGACTAAAGGTAGAGTTACTATATATTGACCCAAAATTGAAGATATGAGGCACTCAAAAACCTTTAATTACATTAAATTTACATTTTAGGGCCTTTAGATTGCATTTACTAGCTTTATTAATCTATTTACCTCCTCTTTATGTACATATAGTCCTCTACCTAGGCATCTAGGTAGGTCTACATGTGGTTATCAGGA
The DNA here is from genome assembly GCA_037957365.1 of Torreya grandis. Classification (NCBI taxonomy): domain Eukaryota; kingdom Viridiplantae; phylum Streptophyta; class Pinopsida; order Cupressales; family Taxaceae; genus Torreya; species Torreya grandis. Next base: position 337,881 of record JARHVA010006402.1, read on the forward strand.
ACAAAGGCCTTCATAGGTAGCCATTGTATAGTTATTTAAGACTGTTGGGTCCCTTTCCCTCTTCAATAATATATTGGATATGTATATCATTTTCACCTTATTGCATATAGTCTTAGAGTATCCTTTTTAGGCTTGATCCGTATAACACATACCATGTATGTGCTAACTAGTAGAGCATTTAGTTTTTTAGTGAACTTGGGGAGACCATTAATATTGTTTCATATCCCAAATTTTTCATTTTTAGGTGTTTGAGCATGTAATTCACTCATCAAGTTTGAATCAGGGTGCAAGTAAGGTTTTTGAGGTCCACCATCTTAATGATGTTTTATAGAGTATATACCTCAAAACAAAAATTTCTTGTCATGAAAATATGTCCAATATACCCATTCAAATCTCCTAAATAGATCTAGGTCCCATGTATAATATATGATGAGATATGAATGAAACATGGTGTGTTTTGATCTCCTTACTAGGTAATTTTTGTAGGCTACCATGTTAAGGTTTGTCATAGTGTTGGGTCCTTGAATCCTACACTCTCCTTCATGGATATTTATTACATAGGGGTTCCCAAATCCCCCTATAATCACTAGGTCTAAGTATTCATGTCATGAAATATATGAGTTTTTAAAATGGTAACTCAATAAAACTACTTAGGATAGTGGAGCTTGGGAGGGTGATAAGACCAAAATTTACTATCTCCTTCCATTACTCTACTTCAAACACCTCCTTCAGGACCCATAACAAAATTACACACCATCTCATTTCTTTGAGTTGGATTTGGGCTTCTAGATCTACTATTGAGGTGTAGGTGGGCTCTTTAGACCTAAGGGAGGCTTTAGGCCTTATGGATTAAACTAGGTTTTGGAACCTCAAATCACCTATAGGTGAATTTTTAGACTAAATTTTTATAACAACACCTCTCTCTTAAGCTTGCATTAACCATCATTATCTAGTATATATGCTTGTAATAGTTAGTGGTGAAGATCCAAGTAGACCTTTTAGTTCTTTATAGTTATGGAATTAGGGTTTAAGTTACATGATATTGATATTTTAACAAATACTTAGGACTTAAAATTCACTATATCAATTAACAACACTCATTTACATAGTCATACATCAAAGCTTGTGTGTCCTAGGTGTCTAATCTAGGCTAGGAAACTTTATAACTTAACCACACCATCATGTGAGCCCCTAATCAGTATATATGTTATCATCATCTTGGATTTCCATTTAATATATCTACTAACATTGCCATTCACATCAATTTGTCACTCTAAGATGGCTAAGTAAACCTAACTCATTGAAGATTCTTGAGTCAACTTGCTCGATCATTTCTTCAAACTACTCTACTTCTTAAGGTTATGACATATATACCCTTCTTTAGTCAATCTAATTTATTTATTCCATGGAATTTTACATATCATATCTAAATTTTGAGGTAGACATTTTTAGTTTTGAGTTTTGTGGAGTTTTTGTGTGATTGTCAATGGAGCTTGACCACTAAGTGAACTAAGCAAAAGGAGGATTAAAATGTCATGTTTTAAAATCTAGTGACTTGTCCTAAAGCTAAATAATACCCCTTACAATATCCACCTTCACAACCTATGATCTTACCATGCATCTTGAGACTCAACTACATGTGGTGATTTGAAACCCTTTGGAGACTGATTCTAAGTTGGCCTCTTATAGGTGATTATTATGCTTTATCAGTAAGGCTTACACCTTCATATGTCCTTTTGATACACTCTTAATTGATTATTATGGTTTTATAAAATATTTAACCTTGATTTCAACCCTTAATCATGGATATAAAGGTTTAAACCTATAAGTGGTAGTGAAAAATCCTTTTGGAGTTTTAACTTGGGAATTCAGAGATCATTATGAGGTGAGTGATAGTGATGAGACAATAAGATGATAGGGATTACTTTAGAGATTAAAATGGATTATTAACTCATATTAAATTTTGAATACAAATACCCTAAAAATACCTATTCACGTACTCAGTAGATAAAAACACTTGGAGTTCATCAATTAGGCATATGTAGTGAGAAATGGAAACCTAGGACTCTCTTAATAACTCAATTTCTTAAACAACCTTATCTTCTACTAACCATGTCTATGGAGACCTTGGAGGGATACATGATAAATTTTTTATTATGATAACCATAATGGAATTTGGTTCTTATGAGAAGGGGGTTCTTCTACTTGAATCTAACACCTCTATTACCTCTATAATGTGTCTTTATGACTTCCAATAGCTACCTTCATGGAATATTTGGTTCTCATTTGTAATAAAGATCAATATGTAGGTGGTCTCATTTCTATGTGATATAATATGATATTTGAGGTCAATTTGACCATTTAACTTAGAATAAGGATGTAATACGACATGAAAAAAATTCAAGGATCAATAAACAAACCTCAAACCACTATTCATTATCAAACATGTGTATTGAATATCATTTTTCATCAATAGAATCCTGCTTATAGTATATAGATACTGGTAGCTTGGGTGTTTCTTGATACCGTAGGATCATAAGTATGAAATATGGGTTAAAAATGAAATTTAATATTCTTAAGGACTTGTATAAAATGTTTACAACCATTACATTAATCAATTAGACTAACAATACACTAGAACCATTTCAGTTTCTAACCATATGTAGATGAGGAAGGCAACCTAGACTACTTAAATTATTAATGTTTCTTCATAAATAACGAAGGACTAATCTTAAAACAAATGACCAATATTTTAAGGACATTATACCCCATTCCTCTAGATAAGGGATGAATCCACCATGTTATCTCTCCTATGCAAACTAAGCACAAACCTAAAGTGTTATCCATGGCGGTCAAAGATTTTGGTTGAGGAAAAGGACCCATTTTTTGGATCTTTTAGGTCTAAAATGCCTATATATTCTCACATAATTATTATATTTAACTCATAATATATATCCCTAACTTTTCATAACTGTGTTCATACTGTATGAATTTTTAATTTCTTGAAAACTCCTATAACCTATAACTTTCTAAAATTTTCTCATGTTTTCAGACCATGAATCATCATTTCTAGATAGGAAGAGAGAAATTAATGGTTAAAATGTATTTTAAACATATGTTATGGTTGGGTAAGATGAATATTCATTATTTCCCATATGTGGGGCTCATTTAGTGGCAAATAAAGGTCTTTAACTTTTGAAAATACACCCTTTACATCTAAGACGATTTGATTATGGAAATATGGTGATTATGGGGGCCCTTTAAGGCATAAATTATGGACATAATTATGTTTTTAGGTTAAAAATACATTATCCTATGGTCAAATATCCCATTTGAAAAGGTGTAGGCATGATTTCAAGTAAAGGTGCAAAATGAAGGTTACTTCAATACTTATTAATAGACCTTAGAACATGATAAATACCAAAATTACGTTACCATATTTTTTTATAACATCTTTAATACTTGATCAAGTCATACCTTGCATATTTCCAACAAAATGGATGGATTCATGATGAGTTATAAATTATAACCGTGGGTTGTCTTCTTCATGACCAAATTCAGACTATTAGGACCATTCAAAGGCTTTTTATAGACTGTCACACATAATTGACATAAGGATAAATCTTGACATAATTTCAAATAGGGAGTAAATACAGCCACCATGGTGTTTCTTAACATGAAAAAACACTTTTAAACTACTACCTATACAATATACTCAATGATATTCCTTTGAAATACCTTGACACATCAAGAGGTATGAGAAGGGTGAGGTCTTAGGTAGACTAGGGTACTCGAGTCATAGGTTGACTCCTTATTATGCCTAAGGGAAGAAAGTAGTCAATAGGTTCTCTTTTCATATTATTTTACATTGACAATGTATCTTATTTTAATCAACTATGTAATAAAATGGAATAAAATTAAGAATACTAATAAGACTAAATAAATAATTAACTATCCCTATCCTTTCCAAATCCTACTTTTATATAATGTAATCTATGTTTCCTAATATAACTATTAGATGATAAATGGCATGCATGACCTCTTTTGTTCCTTTTACTATGGATTATATAGTACATATTATACACCCTATCAATTTACTTATTATTAATGTTGATACAAATAATACACATGACACAAGTATTATGCATCGATTAATTTATATGTATGACCAATAATTAAATAAATATATTAACATGAATCAAGATCATATTGATAAAATGTTAGATATGTCATGTTATGAGAAAAAAAAATTAGTCCAATCTACCATATGAGATGTTCAAACCTGTACTAGTGGTATTATCCCTACATATACACATATAGTGACATGTATGACATCCATCCAAGGTTTAGGAGAAACATGAGGCATAAAAAATATTTTAATACCTATTCATACACATGAAACCTTACTCCTTTCATGATTCCTATGAATGTTCCATCACCAACCTCTCCTATTATACATTCCATTGAGAAAATTGTTACAATTTTATACACTAAGGTATTACATCTAGATAAATATGCTTTTAGGGCTAGTCTTCTATGGAATCACATGTATTTATTCATAACTCCTTATCCCATAATATATAAGCTTATCCTTTACCAACATGTTTTTTATCTCCAAAATTTCTCTATAAAAAGGTAAAGGTGATCCATATAAATACTTTAGATCATTCCGTGTAACATGTTTAGACTATTCATTAAGATAAATTATTGACCAATTTATTTCACATAAGATTAAAGGGATATGAATTGTGATGTTCTGTGATCTCCATATCTAATAAATAAGATAATTCAACCCTTTTTCAAACAAATTTCTAGAACATTTTTACATCAAAATTGATTGTAAATTATCTTATTCAAAAATTCATAAACTCAAGGGAGGGTCCAATGAGCCAATGAATGATTATGTACTTTGGTATGAGATTTTTCTATCCAAGATAACCAATGTTATGGTCAATAATGACTTATAAGACATATTTAAGAAAATTTTAGTCACACCACTCCATGATTTGATTATATTTAATATATTAAAGTCCTTTGTTGAGATATGCCACATAGATAGGGACATAGATGTTAACTTCATAGCTTTGAAAAAACTCAAGTATACGTCTACTCATACAAATAACTCAATAATTAATATTTAAATCAAACTAAGCTAAAAGGTCAAACCAACTAATAATAATGAGGAAAATACTATATTAAATGTGATATCACAACCTACAAATCAAATAAAATTAATAATTTCATTTATGAGAAAATTTTAAAGATTAAAATATGTTGGAGAGTTTTCAATGATGTCATTTAGGTGGCTTAGTGAGTGGATCAAGTTCTTTTATAGCCTAAGTGACAATGATAGAGTGTGCAATGTGCTTGTCCTAGTATGTTTGAAGAAGGCTTGGTTGATCTTCAAAGTTTTCATGGTTATGGATGATTAGGGATAAATATGATGATTTTAATATGTGAAATATGTACCTAAGATATTTTATAAGATTTTAGTGCTTGTATGCATGAGTGGATTTCATCTGGTTGATCATTGTTCTCATCTAGACATTTTTGTTCTAGTGTTAGAAAATTTGAATAGGCAATTTGATGACATCACCATTACCACATGTTGATGAGTCTGAGGGAGCTAGTCATATGGTTGTGATCAAATTTATGTCTAGATATTATGTGGTAAATATTAGGTCATGTGACTAAGTGTGACAAAATATATACATGTTCAAAGTTGGGCTCCCAAGCAGTTTGATAGTGTTTTCCCATACTTAGCCAAATTTGCATGAGGCAAGAAAGAGATGAGTAACCATTTTGATGGTGGAATATCTCACACATGTTAATGTTTCATAATGATGTGATCATATATTTTATTTAGTTTTGTTCATAGTTTATTTGTGCCAAATTTAAGATCATACACTGAAGTGTGTCAAAAGATGTGTATGTGGTTTATTATTTTTGGGAAATTAGATGTTTAATTCCTAAATAAAAAATGGGTCTGAGTAAATGAAATAAGTAAATAATATACAATAATTAGGCTACTAATTTATGAAGTTTAACAATAGTTAGGGATTTTATAAAAATATTAGTGGGAGAGAGAAAATTAAACTTATCTAATTCTATGTTGTTCCAACTGAGACAAGATCTAGAAATATATGTGCAGGCTTGGAAAACTATCACAAATAAGAATCTAAAGATTGTTTTTTGATTAGACAAGAGCAATAAAATTGGAACACCCTAGGGTCTAGTGTTGTGTTCCTATCTTGATGTTATTATCCTAGTGATTTAATCTTTTTGGGTTTTGTGCATCAAGTCTATGTGACCCTACTTGTGAAATATCAAATCTTGAAAATCCACAAAGCTCACTATTTACTTGATTTACTATTCAATACCCTTAGTCCTCTTTGTACTTGAACTTGAATGGAAATTTTTGAGAAAGGATAAAAGACATTATTGTGTAAAGGATATGCTGGATGCACTTCACACTCCAATTATGGGCACGTTGCCTACATACCAATACTCTGAGGAGGGATTAAGCTATATGTAGTTCTCCCATTAAAGTACTTGGTGAAATAGTGTGATGAAAATTAGAGTAACTAAAAAATTGGGTATACTTAGAATGAATAGGGACTATTATAAAGGTTTAAATAAGCTTGAAATTCTATTAGATGGTTGTATGCAGAGAATAGGGAAAAGTGTTTGAGTAGTCTTACTTGTATTCTTGCTTCTCTTTTAGAAATAAGTGCCAAACCTTCTAAATGGAATTTGAATTTCATTTTATAAGGGATTTAATTATCAAGGGTTAAATGAATTCACATTATGCTAACATGAATTAGGATAAGGATTCAAAATAATATGATTTTTAGAAGCCAAAATGTACTTGGATAACAATGTCAAAAACATGACACCCTAGGTTTCAACACTACGCTCCAAGTTTGGGTGTTGTCATCCATGGCTAATAAGACTTGGGGGGATGGATTAAGCATGGAAAGAGTAATCTAATTCTATAATAGTTCATTTATAGAGGCCATAGATGACTAAGAATCAATGAAAACATGCCTATGAGGGTCATTAGAGTAAGCAAGATGGACCTATGGATTGGGTGTCATTAGCCACACTCAAGTTACCAAATTTCATATTGTATATGACTACATTCCCCCCCTCCTCTTTATTATAGTGATGCAATAAAGTGAAATATTAGGACAAAGGTAAAATAAAAAGTGTACTTGAAGCTCATGAAGCTATGTGATGTTAAATGTGCATAGAGAGAGCATGGTGTGAAGTGTGAATCTGCAATGGAAAAGATAGAGTAGATCGGTATTTACTAGATATTCTATATCTAAAATAAGAACATATAAAATATGGGTAAGAGAGAGAGGAATAGAAAGGAATGAATACATCTCACTAGGTACACAAACCAATACAAAACCTATTGTAATGCTAGATTTTTCTAGGTGTGTGTTGTTCTAAAAGTAATATTTTGAATGGAGATTAAGTGCTCAATTCCATAGAAGTGGCTCAAGAATGCAAGGGAAGGCCCTTTGGCTCCATCATCACATACTAAGTGAAGCTAATGAATCATGTCTATGCCAATCAATGTTTAGATTGTGTGTCTAACCCTTTTGAATAGATGGATAAAGAATTTAAAGGTTGGCCCTTTTGCTCCATTATTGCCTACTAAGTGAAGCTAGCAAATCATGCATGTGTCAATTGATGTTTGGACTATGTGTCCAATCCCTTTTAGTAGGTGGATCTAGAATACAAAGGATAAAATACAAAGGATAACTAATCCTTTGGCTCCATTATTTCTCCATGAAGTGAAGCTATGAAGTAATACCAGTATTGAATGTATGTCATATGAGATAGCTCCTAAATAATATGAATGTACTATGATCTGAAAATGTTGGTGTGGATAGCCAAATGTATGCTAGAAACTAGGCTACTCTTGGACATTTCAAAATATGGATATTAGGATTATATAAAATACACTCTAAAAATAGTTTAATAGGCTTACGTGGAAGCCAAATCAAGAACTTGAGTACTCAGGAAGTTAATATTGTATGAAATCCAAACTTGAAAGAGGATGCCAACCACCTGTAGATGGAGTAAGGCATGCAAATATTGATAAATTCTTGGAAAATAAACTAAACTTAGAAAAACGGGAGAATCAATGTGTCATGTACATGTCCCTTAATCACTACCTAATCTAAAACTAGAAGTAAGAACCATCATGCTAAGCATGATGCCCCTTATATCTAGATTCTTTGAGCAAAAACTATATTGAAATAGGCTAAATTTGGATTGTGCTAAGCTAAAAAACTTATGACTGAACTCACTCTTCTATCTATTTATTAAAAAAAAAATTATTGTCTAAATATGAATGCCAAAAATAAGACACCCTTTTATCTGATGTTGTAGTCCAACTTTGATTCTATTGTCTAAGGCTAAATCTAGTAATTGTTTTGGATTCTCTATTGTCTATCTAATCTATTTTACCTAGTCTGATGTTTAGATTCTATTTTGAGTGTTCTAAAAACTACTTTTTTGACCATTAGGAGCTCTGATCTCTATGAAAAAATCCCTATTTTCCCCCTTATTTTGAGGGTATAAATGATGATGTTACAATTAACGTCCTCAGAGGAAATAACTCTGTAAGTGTGTTAATCTAGAAATATACATGATATAGTAAGGATAATCAACAAGATATCTCAAGATATAACATGGTTAGATTTGAGAGATTATTAGATCAATAGGAGTATGCCTAGGTAGATGTAATAATGTAATAACATGTGCAAAGTATTGAACTAGAATTGAAATTGTTAGTTATTAGTTGTTAGTTTTTAGTTTTTGGTTGTTAGTTGTTAACAAGGAGGGATGGAGCATGATGTCCATCATGGCAGCCAAGAAATCAAGGAAATGCATGATATGGATCATGGAATTAAAAGTAATAAAATTAATATAGTAATAATCATACAAAACAAGAAGCAAAAAACATACAAGAGTGGCCAAGGGGCCAAGCAATAAAGGGACATGGGCACATGTCACTCAAACTAGAAAGCAAGCATACAAAGCATGTTCAAATGCCACATACACATATAGTTGGAAAAAATAAAGTTGGAACAAGGGCCAAAGACACATAGAATAGTAAAAACAAAGGCTATTGGTGAATATCCTAAGGTACAAACATGAATAAAAGCAAAGGACATTAACAAATGTCTTAAAACACATACAAGGCATGGAATAAGAACTAAGAAAAATACACACACATCAAGCTACACTAAGAAATAAATGAAATCATGTATATACTAGAAGTGTAATCACATTTAACTAATCAAGGCAAGAAGTGAATGTATGCAAGACATGTTATTATAAAACCATGTATATGCTAGGAAATACACAAGTGTAAGATACTAGCAAGTGTTGATATAGTAGTATGTGTAATATAATAAGTAATGTATATTAGCATGATAAATTGGAGTGTTTAGTTTAAAAATGACACAAACTAGATGGTTTAGTCATGTGGAAGATGCCCCTAGTGAGTATGTATATCGAAGTGTGTCTTAAATGTAGATGTAGGATGCCCCCTCAATGGGTAGAGTGAAGCAATCAAAGAAATGGATATCACTATCAACACTCAAAGAAGATCAAGTGAAACATGTTAATGTAGATAATTCAACATACAATAACATGAAATAAAAAATGTAAGTCCTAGCATAGTAGTAGCATATAATCAAAATGTTTGTGTTGTTTTGACATTTTTGAATGTTTTTGGATTTTGAAATGTTATATTGTTTTTTGTATTTTCAAAATTTTGAATTATTTAAAATAAAGGAGAAGATATTATGTACAAGTAATTCTAAAAAGAGACTATTTAAAAGCATGTAAAGAAAGTAGTATGTATATGATAATTAAAAAAAACTAGGATATAGGGGGAAATGATCCAAGGGTGGAGCCTGCTTAGGATGGAAATATAGGAAAGGGTTAAAACCATCATCAAATACCTCAAGATCATCATCATAAGTATCATCATATGTTTCAGGTGTTTTGTTTATGATGTCATCATGTTGAAGGTGAACTAAAGGTTTCTATTATGGTGGAGATGTTGACTCTGCTCTGGGGCATTTAGTCCTACTAGTATATGAATTTAGTGGAAGTGGTGGCACTGGTGCTACTAGTGGTGCTATAATCTAAATAATGAATCAATCTTATAGTTTATCCAATCTTTGTTTTAAAACTATATATGATTTTGTATCATGGCCTATAATCTATTAATAGATCTATGTCATATTGTAGGTAATGTGATCAATCCATGATTAAGTAATGTCTATAATAGAAGTTGTAGATGATGTTATGTTATACTTACCTAAATCTAAATAACTAGCTCTATATCCATAGAGGTAACCATATGAACTGTATTTCCCAAGTGATCTATCTATGTTTGTGAGTGTGGAGTATATCTTATGAGTGTAGTGTGAGTGATATAAGATATGGTATGAGAGATATAGAGTCATCTTAGAGCTCTCTTCAGCCAACTAGTGTAAAGGTCAATCCACACAGATAGTCATCTATGAGTATGGGTGTCATACCATCATATGAAGAAGCTTGTGAATCTGTATCAATATCATGTACCTGTGGTAACTCAAAATATACCACAAGGGGTAAATATGATATAGAAGTCTCATCATTTGTATTAGTAGAAGATGGTACTACTACAAAGGTATCTATAACTGGTGGAGTAATAATGGAATCAACTAGTACTATTGGTACTACTATTGGTTATGGTAAATACATAACATGTGTTGGGACTATGATTGAAGGAGTAGGGATAGGTGAAGCTAGTATGTTTGAAAAAAATATTTGGAGCTGAAGGTGTGACTATAAGTGGAGTGTGAGAAGTTTTAGTCACTCTAACATCATATGTATATATCTGATCAAGAGAAATGTTATGAGGTGGTGGTTGTACTATGAGATAGGGTGTCCCATCTAGAAAAATAGTTGAAGATGACTCTATTATTTGATAATACCTTAATGGTTGGTTGTCTTCTAGATATGTTTATAGATATCCCTCATGGATAAATTTAATACATTGACGAAGAATAGGATTGGAGTCCATAGTGTGTATCTAGGGTTGTCTGAGTAAAATACTATAATAGAGAGGACCTGTTATGACCTAAAATTATGTAGAGAGGGTTTTTGGTCCCACCATGATATCTAAAGTAATAGTCCCCAATGTCTATCAAGGTATATCATTGAACCCTTTAATTTTATTATATTATTTTTATATGGATGCCAAATCTATATCCATAGCTTGTAAGAATGTGATATTACATATATTTAGTCTAAAACCACTATCAACATGAACTCTCTTGATTATGTTGCTTTTGACTTGAACTTTTATGAATAGTGGTAAATTTTGATTAATAACTATCCGAGAAGGCATGTCCTCACTATCAAAAGACATTACATCTTCTATAGTTTTTGAAGTGTTGACCACTAATGTAAAATAAGAATCTTCTAAATTAATAGGTATAGAAGTATGAGTGAGTGCCTGATAAAGAATGTCCTTGAATACAATAGATTTTTGAAGTAGTTCTAACATGGAATTATTAGCTGGAGTGTTTCTCATTTGATCAATAATGTCATATGCCTTGTCTAAATCCACCACTGTGGGTGGGTTGGGCCTAGGATGGGTAGGAATAAAAGGATGGCAGGGTTATTGGCTAGGTGGAAGAGTCATAGTGGCATGTTGAGTAATAGTTATAACAACATTATCTACTATATGTATAGGAGTATTAGTTATATGAGGAAAGTGAAGATAATTGATGGGTCAATGTGGTGGAGGGAAAAAGTGTGTCAATTGGGCTCTTTGGTGATGGGTAGTGACCTAGTGAAGAGAAAAATGGACCATGCAACATGACTCAACACGGAGTAGAAGATCTAAGGGAGGTTATGTAAAAGATGAATTAACATGTTTAAGAATAATGTGCTTAACGTTATCCCATATAATGAAAAATAAGCATGAAATGCAAAGAATGAAGCTTTGATCTAACATATGATAGAATTCATCATTCATGTACATGATAGGACCCATTATGGTTTCCTTATTATTTGTAAGAAATGTAAGAAAAGTTTGTAAATAAATGAGCATCATTTTGGCTATTTGATTATAAGTGTAAGGTGATACCTTAAGAAGCAAAGTAGGAGCTAGTATATGCAACTAGGGATTTTTTAAAAATATTTTTTTGTAAAATACTATTAATTTTTGAAATTGAAATTAAATTTTAGAGTTACATTTTCAAGAAAAAATAAAAATAATAATGGGAAAGTGTTTGATTTAATGGGACCTATTACATACAACTAGGGTTTTGGAAAAAGTAAATATTTTTGATTTTTTACTACAAATTTTTGAATTTGAAATTGATTTTTAATATGAAACTAAAAATTTAGAAAATGATTGGAAAATTAATGGAAAATTACTAGGAGCTAGTTGATGTAACTAGGGTTTGAAATAAATTTATTTTAAAATTTACTATAAAATTTTAAAATTTTAGAGGAGTTTTTTATTTTAATTTTCAAGAAAAGGTTTAGAAAATTAGGTAGGAATTTACCATAGGGTTTTTATGAAAAATTTGAAGTTGGGTTAACCAAATGATTTATTATTTTTTAGAAATTAGATGTTTAATTCCTAAATAACAAATGGGTCTATGTAGATAAAATTAGTAAACAATATACAATAATTAGGCTATTGATTTGTGAATTTTGATTTTAGTTAGGGATTTTCTAAAAATAGTAGTGAGAGAGATAAAATTAAACTTATTTAATTATGTGTTATTCTAACTAACATAGGGTCTAAAAATTTGTGTGTAGGCTTGGAATACTATCACAAACATGAATCTAGAGTTTATTTATTGATTATATAAGAGGAAAAAAGTGGTACACCCTAGTTTCAATGCTATATTCTTATATTGGCACTATTGTTCTAGTGATCTAAGATTTCTAGGTTTTGTGTGTTAGTTCTATGTGGCCATGGATATGAAATATCAAAGCCTGAAAGTCAATGGAGATCACTATGTACCTAATTTATTCTTCAATACCCTAGGTCCTATTTGTAGTTAAACTTGAATTAAAAATTTAGAAAAAGGAGAAGAGGGGTTAGTGTGTAAAGGATACGCTAGATGCACTTCACACTGTGTGTGTTGGCATGGTGCCTACATACATACCAATACTCTAAGGAGGGTTTAAGCTATATGTAGTTCTCTATTTGAAGTGCTTGGTGTAATAGTGTGATGAAAATGCAAGTAAATTAAAAATTGGGTATACTTGGAATGACTAGGGAATGGTATAAAGGTTTGAGTAAGCTTGAAATTCTATTGGATGGTTGTATGTAGAGAATAGGGAAAAGTTCTTGAGTAGTCTTGATTGTATTCTTATTTATCTCTTGTAAATGAGTGCCAACCCTTCTAAATGGACTTTGAATGGACTTTTATAGGGGATTTAATGATCATGGGTTAAATGAATTCATGTGAGATTGATTTGAATTAAGATAAGGATTCAAAATAATATGACCATTAGAAACCAAAATACACTTGGACAATAGCATTATAAATAGGACACCCTAGGTCTCAGCACTATAGTCCAAGTTTAGGTGTTATTGTCTATGGCTAATGGAACCTAGGTGGATAGATTAAGCATGGAAAGAGCAATTTGGGTCTACAAGGGTGTAATTGAGGACACCATAGATGACTAGGAATTAATGAAAACATGTTGATGAGGGTCATGAGAGCAAGCAAGATGGACCTATGGATTGGGTGTCATTAGCCACAATCAAGTTACCAAAATTTATATTTTATATGACTAAATTCACTACCCTTTTAATCTAGTGATGCAATAGTGTGAAATACTAAGATAAAGGAAAAATAGAAAGCATACCTAATCTTACCTAAAAAGATAAAGCTCATGAAGTTGTGTGATGTTGGATGTGTGTAGAAAGAACATGGTGTGAAGTGTTAATTTAAAATGAAAAACATAGAGTAGAATAGTCCTTACTAGATACATTATATCTTAAATAAGAACATACAAAAGTTGGGTAAGAGAGAGAGGAAGAGAAAGGAATGAATACACCTCACTAGGTATGTGAACCAATACAAACCCTATTGTGATGATAAATTTTATTGGGTGTGTATTATAATAAAATTAATATTGTGAATGGAGCTAAGTGCTAAATTCCTTAGAAGTGGCTCAAGAATGAAAAGTTAGGACCTTTGGCTCCATCATGACCTACCAAGTGAAGCTATTAAATCATGCATGTGTTAATCAATGTTTGGACTATGTGTCCAATCCCTCTAAATAGGTGACTTAATAATACAAAGGATTTTCCTTTAGATCCATCATTTCCTACTAAGTGAATCTAATGAATCATGCATGTGTCAATTTATGTTTGGACTATGTGTCCAATCCCTCTGAATAGGTGGCTCAAGAATACAAACGCTAGCTAGTCCTCTGGATCCATCATTACCCCATGAAGTGAAGTTATGAATTAATATCATTATGGAATAGATGTCATATGAGATGGATCTTGAATCCCATGAATGTACTGTGATTTGAAAATGTTGATATGGATAGCTAAATGTATGTTGGAAACTAGGCCACTCTTGGACATTTCAAAAGATAGAGATTAGGCTTGTATAAAAGCCACTCTAAAACTTGTGCATTAGGCTTATGTGGAAGCCAACATGGGAAATTAGGTACTTTAGAAGTTAATATTGTATGAAATAAAAACTTAAAAAAGGATGCTAACTACCTATAGATGGAGTAAGGCATGCAACTATTCAAAAAAAATTGGGAAATAAAATGAACTTAGAAAAATGGGAGAATCAATGTGCCATGCACATTATCCCAAATCATTACTGTTTGGATCATGCATTTTGATTTGGAAGTTATATCAACTACCTAATCTTAAACTTGAAGTGAGAGACATCATGTCATGCATGATGCCCTTATATCTAGATTCTCTAAGTAAAAACTATACTAAAACATGTTGAATTTGAAATGTGTTGATATGATAAACCTATGAGTAAACTCACTCTTCTATCTATTTCTATAAAAATTGATTTTTATACTATCTAGTTAGGAGCACCAAAAACAAGACACCATATTGTCCAGCATTGTAGCCCAACTTTGGCACTATTATCTAGGGCTAAATATGGTAACTATTCTATATTCTTTATTGTTTGCCTAGTCTATTCTACCTAGTCTAAGGTCTAGATTCTATTTTGAGTGTTTTAAAAACTATTTTTTTGACCATTAAGAGCTCTAATTTCTATGACAAAAACCTTTTTTGATATCCCCTCTTTTGAGGGTAGGAATGATGATGTTGTAATGACTACCCTCAGAAGAAAGATCCCTTCAATTGTGTTAACATGGAAATATACATGATATAATAGTGATAATCAACAAGATATCTCAAGATATAGCATGTTTTGATTTGAGATATTATTAGATCAACAGGGGTATGCCTAGATAGATGTAATAATATAATAGCATGTCCAAAGTACTGAACTAGAATCAAAATTGTTAGTTGTTATTTGTTATTTGTTATTTGTTAGTTGTTAGCAAAGAAGGATGGAGTATGATGTCCATCATGGCATCTAAGAAATAAAGGAAATGCATGATATATATCATCACATTACAAACAAGAAAGTTAATAAGGTAACATTCGTATAAAGCTAGAAACAAGAAGCACACAAAAGTGGCCAAGGGGCCAAGCAATAAAGTGACATGGGCACATATCACTCAAACTAGAAATCAAGCATACAAAGCATGTTCAAATTCCACATAAACATACAATTGAAATAAATAAAGATAGAACAAGGGCCATAAGCACATGGAAGAGTATAAACAAAGGACATTGGCAAATGTTATAAGGCACACACATGAATAAAAGCAATAGACATTGGCAAATGTCTTAAAATGCATACAAGGCATGGAAAAAGAACTAATAAAAATGTAAAAACATCAATCTATGAAAATTAATAAAGTAAATAATGTATATAATGGAAGTTAAATCGCATCTAACTAATCAAAGCAAGAAGTGAAAGTGTGCAAGACATGTTATTACAAGACTAGGTATATGCTAAGAAATATAAAAGTACAAGATACGATTGAGTGTCAATATGGTAGTTTATGTAATATAGTATGTAATGAATATCAACATGATAAATTATAGTATGTAGTGTAGGAATTACATAACCTAGATGGTGTAGTCATGTGGAAGATGCCCCCAGTGGGTATGTATATCAAAGTGTGTCTTTCATGTAGATGTAGGATGCCCTCTCAATGGGTAGAGTGAAGAAATCAAAGAGCTATATATCACTAAAAAAACTCAAAAAATATCAAGTGAAGCATGGTAATTTAGATAAGTTGACATACAATAACATGAAATAGTAAATATAAGTCTTAGCATTGTAATATCAATGTAAATCATGGATGATGTATACAATCAAAATGTTTGTGTTGTTTTGACATTTTTGAATGTTTTTGGATTTTGAAATTTTATATTGTTTATGTATTTTTGAAATTTTAATCTAATTAAAATCAAGTAGAAGATATTATGTACAATAAATGCTAAAAAGAGACTATGTACAATCATATAAATAAAAAATACTAGGCTAGAGGGGGAAAGGATCTAAGGGTAGAGCCTAATAAGGATGGAAATGGAAGAAAGGGCGATGACCATCATCAAATTACTTGAGATCATCATCAAAAGTATCATCATATACTCTAGATGTTATGTTTATGGTGTCATCATGCCAAAGGCAAACTAAAGTTTGCTCTAGTGGTGGAGATGTAGAATCTGCTCTGGGGTGTCTGAACCTACTAGTAGATGACTTCAATGGAAGTGGTGGTATTGGTGATATTGGTGGTGATATTATATAAGTAATGTCTCAATCCTATATTTTATCCAATATCTATTATAAATTTGTACATGAGTTTGTATCATGGCCTATAATCCTATGAAAAGTACCAAATGGGTGGCCATCTTGATGTGATAATCTACTGATAGATCTATGCCATAATATAGGTAATGTGATCAATCCATGATCAAGTAATATATGAAACATAAAATATGGCTGATGTTATGTGTTGCCTATTTGAATCCAAATAACTAGTTCTATATTCATAGAGGTAACCATGTGAACTATATGTGCCAAGTGATCTATGTATGGTTGTGTGTGTGGAGTATATATTATGAGTGTAGTGTGAGATAATAAAAGTGTTTTAAGATGTGGTATGAGAGCTCTAGAGTCATGTTAGTACTCTCTTGGTCTAATTGGTTTAAATCTCAATTCACATAAATAGTCATCTATGAGTGTGGGTGTTGTATCATCATCTGAAGAAACCTATGAATTTGTATCAACATCATGTACATATGGTAACTCAAAATTTACAAGGGTTAACTATGATATAAGAGTCTCATCATATATAGTAGTAGAAGATGGTACTACTATAAAGGTATCTATAACTAGTGGAATGAACTAGAACTATTTGTACTACTATCAATGATGGTGAATGTGTAACATGTGTCAGGACTATGATAGGAGTAGTTGGGATAGCTAAAGCTTATATGATTGGTGAAATATTGGAGATGAAGTGTGATTATAAGTGGAGGAGTAAAATAATTACTAGTCTCTTCGATCTCATATGTATGTATTTGATCAAGAGATATTCTATGAGGTGGTGGTTTTACTATGAGATAGGGTGTACCATCTAGCAAAATAGTTGAAGATCACTCTATAGTTTGATAATACTTAAATGGTTGTTTGTCTACTAGACATATGTATATATATCCCTCATGGAGAAATTTAATACATTTATGGAGAGTAGAAGTAATTTCCCCCATAGTATGTATCTGGGATCATCCAAGTAAGAGATTATAGTTGAGAGGACCTAGTATGACTTAGAACTATGTAGAGAGGATTTTTGGTCACACCATGATATATAAAGTAATAGTACCCAATGTCTATCAGGGTATATATTCAAACACTTGAATGTTCTTATATAATTTTTGCATGGATTCCAAATCTATGCCCATGGCTTAAAAGAATATGATATTGTATATGTTCAGTCTCAAACCACTATCAACAAAGACTCTCTTGACTATGATGGTTTTGGCATGAAATTATATGAATAGTGGAAAATTTTGATCAATAAATATTTGAGAAGGCATGTCCTAACTATAAAAATAAATTTTATTTTCTATATTTCTTAATGTGTTGACCACAGATGTGAAATAAAAAGGTTCTAAACTAATCATCAAAAAATTTGACTGAGTGCCTTATAAAGAATGTCCTTGAATACATTAGCTTTCTAAAGCATTTCTAACATGGAAAGCTTACTTGGAGTGTTTCTCATTTGATCAACAATGTCATATGCCTTATGTAAATCTACTAGTGTAGCTAGGTTTGGCATAGGATGAGTAGAAATAGAAGGATGGCAAGGTTCCTAGCTAGGTGGAGGAGGCATAACGACACATCAAGTTATAGCTCTAACCACATTATCTACTATATGTATAGGAGGAGTAGTATTTATGGGAGGAGACTGAAGATAATCACTGGGTTGAGTTGGTGGAGGGACAAAGGGTGTCAACTAGGCTCTTTAGCAATGGATAGTGACCTAGGGAGAGAAAAATAGACTAGGTAACATGACTCAGCATGGGGTAGAGTCTCCAAGGGAGGTGATGAAAAATATGTATTAACATGTTTAAGAATAACATGCTTAACATCATCCCATATAATAAAAAAAATCATGAAATGCAAAGAATGAAGTTTTGTACTAATATATGAAATACTTCATCACTCATGTACATGATAGGGCCCATTATGTTTTCCTTATTATTTGTAAGAAATGTAAGAAATGTTTGTAAATAAATGAGCATCATTTTGGTAATTTGATGATATGTGTAATGTGATACCTCAAGAAGTAAACTAGGAGCTAGTATATGCAACTAGGGATTTTTCAAAAATATTTTTACAAAATACTATGAATTTTTTAAATTGAAATTGAATTTTTGAGTTATGTTTTCAATAAAAAAATTATAAATTTATGGGAAAGTGTTTGTTTTAATCTAACCTAGTATATGTAACTAGGGTTTTGGAAAAAGTAAATATTTTTGATTTTTTACTATAAATTTTTCAATTTTAAATTGATTTTTTGATATTTAATATGAAACTAAAAATTTAGAAAATGATTTGAAAATTAATGGAAAATTACTGGGAGATAGTTGATGCAACTAGGTTTTGAAATAAATTTATTTTAAAATTTACAATTTTTTGTTAAAATTTAAGAGGAGTTTCTAATTTTAATTTTCAATTAAAAAATTCAAAAATTAATTTGGAAAATTAGGTAGGAATTTATAGGGTTTCTAGGGGTTTTACATGAAATTTGAAATAAGTCAGGTTCACTGAATGATTTATTATTTTTAGGAATTTAGATTTTTAATTCCAAAATAACAGATGGGTCTGAGTAGATAAAATTATAAAATAATATATAATATTTAGGCTATTTATTTTTCAAGTTTGATTGTAGTTAGGTATTTTCTAAAAATATTAGTGAGAGAGAAAATTAAACTTATCTAATTCTTTGCTATTCTAACTAAGACATGGTCTAGAAATCTATGTGTAGGCTTGAAAGACTATCATAAATAGGAATCAAGAGTTTGTTTCTTAATTAAATAGGAGCACCAAAAGTGGCACACCCTAGGTTCTAGTGTTATAGTCATATCTTTGCACTATCTTCCTAGTGATCTAAGCTTTTTGGGGTTTTTGTGTTAGGTCTATGTGACCATATCGATGAAATATCAAAGCTTGAAAATAAATAGAGCTCACTGTGTACCTAATTTAGTCTTAAATACCCTAGGTCTTCTTTCTACTTGAACTTGTATGTAAAATATAGAGAAAGGAGAAGAGGTGTTAGTGTGTCAAGGATACGATGGACGTACTTCATACCCCATGTGTGGGCATGCTACCTATGTACCAATACTCTGAGAAGGGATCGAGCTATATGTAGTTCTCCCATTGCATTATTTAGTGCTATAGTGGGATGAAAATGAAATTAAATGTGAAACTTGGTATACTTGGAATGACTAGGGACTGGTATAAGGGTTTAAATAAGCTTAAAATGCTATTGGATGGATGTATGCAAAGAATAGGGAAAAGTGCTTGAGTAGTCTTGTTTGTATTCTTGTTTATCTCTTGAAAATGAGTGTAAACCCTTCTAAATGGAATTTTAATGGACTTTTACAAGGGATTCAATGATTATGGGTTAACTAAATTCATGTTAGGTTGATATGAATTAGGATAAAGATTTAGAATAATATGATCATTAGAAGCCAAAATCCACTTGGACAACAACATTAAAAATAGGACACCTTAGGTTTCAACACTTTAGTCCAAGTTTGGGTGCTATTTTCCATGGTTGATGGGACCTAATGGGTTGGATTAATCATGGAAAGAGAAATATAGGTCTACAAGGGTTCAGTTAGGGAAGTCATGGATGACTAAGAATCAATGAAGACATGACTATGAGGGTCATGAGAGCAAGCAAGATGGACTTATGGATTGGGTGTCATTAGCCACACTTAAGTTACCAAATTTTAAATTTTATATGACTAAAGTGTTCAAATTTGGCCTTCCATCCAAGTCTTCACATTGTGGAATTTGTTAGAGAAAAAATCCAAGTGAGCATTTTAATGTTGTTATATCTCGCAGGTGAGAAGATTTCAAGAGTATATTGACACATAGTTGGATTTTTATATGTGAGGAGATCATATGGTCCAAATGTTAGAACATGCACTTGATAAAATAAAAATATATGGAGGTGAAATGTTGGCCTTTTAGTTAGATAGTAATGGTTTCTATACTTAATCTATTTTGCATGTTGTCAAAGATTAGGACCAAATAGAGATATAATGGCTCATGGGAGTTCATATAGTGAGGATATATGGTGTGAAAAAAGTTAAAGAGGTCAATGTTTTAGTTGGTTAATATATTTAAATATCAAGACAAAATTAATATCCAATGGTGCGTGGGAATTCATACAGGAATGATCTAATGATGCATGTTGAGCGAGATGGTAAAAAGTGTTTGATGTTTAACATGAAGAAGAGATAAATATTGAGCTTATTCTAAGGATAAAAGGTGAGTGAATGTTTGTAATAATTGAGATCAATGGTATGTATTAAATTTAAAATGAAAAAGTGATAATTATCTAACATTGTTAAATCAAGGACAATCTCATAGAGATCGATGGTGTGTATTGAGTCAAGATTACAAGAGTACATGAGATGAGGTCAATGTGTTCAAGGTTTAACATTTGGCCATTGGTGTACTATGAATTTAAATATTTAATACTATTTATGGTGTAAAATAAATTTTAATACATGAGGACATGATATGCAAGCATAGTGTTTGATGTTTAACTGTGATCATTTGAATTTAAATATTTGAATCTAACAAAGAAAAAAATAGTGCTTTATATTTTGGATATAACTTTTGATATATGCAAAATTTGATCATGGTGTAAAAAAAATATGTGTAGGACTAAAAATTTCATCTATAAATATATATTTAAATACTTGAAAGTGTGTATAGTAAAATATATTGAGGTTCAAAGTTGACTATGTGTTTATGCTTATTATGTAACTTGAGAAGGGTAATTGACCTTGTGTTGATGATGTTTCAATGTTTCATGTAGAATTAGATATTGTGAAGCATTTTATACTACATGAGGATTATATATATGGATTTTATAGGTGTGATAAATCTATATTGAGTATGAATAATTCTTAATAAGTTGATTATGTATTCATATGCACTAGATCAGTGTTTGAGTTGTTTGAGCATATGCAAAAGTGAGAAAAGTTTATTTTAATCATTTGATGATGTCTAAAGGGACATATGGAGTGGACCTATGAAATTAAAAGTGTTCATATGTTTTTTTTTTCTTGATGAAGTTTTAAATGGGTGAATAGGTCTTCATGAGGCCTATAAGAGCTACAAGTGCCTAATTGAAAGGTGTAGCTAATTAAGAGTGAATCATAGATGTTATGGCCAACTTATGTGGATGGAATTGAGATGTGAATCGATGTTATAGATGACTTAAGGGTTAAGTCATGTGTATTAGCTAATGAAGATAGTGATTTTTATAAATTCTCTATAAATAGTGAAACTAAAGGTGATGGTTTCTATACTATGTGAGACATAAAGAGGAGTATGTGTGAGTATTATGGATTAAAGGAGAGGATGGGTGACAAATGGATGAGTTAAATATTGGAACATATTGAGGATATTTTTATGACCTTTAGGTCATAATTTTATTTGCAGAATAGTGCTCCTATAGATTGAGTGTGAGCGAAGGTGAAGAGTGATAATCAGAGGTCCATCATCAAGTGTTGAAGACATCAGTTTAAAGGTGGATGTGTTCTTAGGTGTTATTGTGGTAGCTAAATATCTAGGGTAGTTCCAACCTCCTTATAAGGTAAATCTTGGTAAAGGTCAAGTTGTTGTGGCAAATTAGCTAGATAGGTGTTGTAGCACCTTATGGGATTGTAATCTCACTAAATAAGGGATGGTAGTTCCTTGATCAATTGAAGTTAGTCTAAATTAGATTTTTTTTATTATAAGACAATATTCTAATTGTAGGTTCTAGTGGGGTTTATCCCCCATGAGGGTCTCTCATATATGTCATGTGTTATGTGCTTGATCTTGCATTATTTATCTTGTTCATTATTATGAATGATGTGTATGCTTCATGAATGTTTGTGGTATATGATTAAGTATTTTTAAGGATTGAAATTGAATTTGGGTTATTGGGGCTCACTGATTGAACACCCATTTTAGTGATTGTACCTCTAATAATTGGTATCAGAGCAGGTCTTTTGGTAAAGTATTGATAACTTGAAGGTGATCTAAAGTACAATATGGGTAGTCATCAAGAAAGTTTTTGTACTAAGAAAGAACTAATGTTCAGTAGATCCAATTATGCTTTTTGGAGTGTAAGGATGAGGACATACATTATTTCCCTACATTTTGATGTATGGAAATATATTTTAGATGGTTATGTTATTCCTACTACTCCTCCATCTAGTGTTGTAGATAAAATTTATTTGAGAATAAGTCTAAGACAATGGATGCCATCACTTATGATCTTATGGAGACTAAGCTCACCAAGGTAATCCATTATAAATATACTAAAGAGATATGGGACAAAATATAGATCATTTATGAAGGATATCTAAAGGTCAATCTTACTAAGTTATCGACTCACAGAAGGCAATTTGAAAGTCTCAAGATCAAGGAAGAGGATTTTGTGGCATCCTTTTTACAAAGAGTTGATGAGATTGTGAACATCATCAGATATCATAGAGATAACCTTGAAGAGGATACTATAGTTTAAAATATATTAAGGTGTTTATCCCTCAGGTTTGATCCAAAAGTATCTACTATAGAATAAAGTCTCGATCTTACTTATTTGAAGATGGATCAATTCCATGGTACCCTTACTACCTATGAGATGAGAGTAAATGATGATATACCACAAAATAAGGAAAAAACATTCAAGACAGAGATGAAGCCTAAAAATAATTTCCAATGTTAGAAATCCAAAGAGGATGACATATCTAATATTGATGAGGATGAAATAATTACATTGATTACTAGGAAATTAAGCGTAGGCTTCGGGAAGTATAAGGGTAAACTACCCTTCAAATGTTTCAATTTTGGAGAGATAAGAAATTTTGATAGAAAGTTCCCTCATAATCCTGATGATGAAGAACATGGTGAATACCAAGATGAATAAAAGAAGACATATAGAAAGAAAGGTTTTATAAAGTATAATAATAACAAGAAGTCCTTCAAGAATAAGAAGAGTCTCTACACCAAATAAGATTGTAGCTCATCAGAGGAGAGTGAAGATAATGACTCTGAATATAATAATGAAGATGATGGTCATGTTGAAGATGAAGCTATTTTCATGTCTAAGGAAGGAATTTACTCACATCAAAAAGAGTCTAATTGGAGTGATTTAGATGATGATAAAGATGAGATGGAATATGAGACTACATTGATAAATACTCTTGAAGAACTGAAGATTCAAAAAAAGATCAACAAAAAAAATAAAATCTAAAATCGAGGAATATGAGGAGAAATTTAGTGTGTTTGAATCAAGAATGAATTAATACACCAAGAATCATGAAGGTATGATCAAACATCTCAATTTTCAATTAGAAATTCTATCTACAATTCTAAAATCCAAAGAAGATGAATGTTGAAGGTATGTAATTGAAAATGATTCATTGAAATTTGATTTAGAGAAGTCATATAATAAGGTGAATTCATTTGTGAGATTTGAAAATATCTTAAGTGATCTAGATATTATTCTAAATGGTTAAAATCATGCTAGTGATAGAACTAGTCTTAGATATGAATAAGAATAAAAGAATGTAACTCAAGACACAATGAAGTCTAATGTGAAGAAGGACAATCATACTTTGAAGACAAATCATCAAATAAGGAATGAAGGTGTTGGTAGAATGATAAAATATCAGATTAGATAGCCAAATGGCATGAGATATGCATGTTTTAATGGTTATTATTTTACATTCATTCAATTTGGGCATAAAGCTAGAGAATGCAAGAGACCTACTAAAAATAAGTTTGCATGAAAATATGATGGGGGTAATCAATAAAAAGGGGAGAATAAAGCTATGTAATTTAACTATATTTAAGTGAGACAATTTTAAAATCATTGTCTACATAAGGTAATACAAACTATGTTTCCATCAAGGAGTATGGTGTGTTATAATTGTGAACAAAGAGGTCACATTACTAGGTTCTGCAAGTAAAGTTCTACAAGTTAGAATAGGTTCAATCAAGTTCCTAAAGTGAAAGAGATAAGGAAAGTTAACTCATGGAGACCAAAGGTGGTAAGTGTAATTCATGATGAATCTACAAGTCAAAGTAATCTATTTTATATGGTGAAGAAAGCTACAAAATTTGAAGAGTGTCAAGAGGTTTCATTGGTTGCTCATGTTGAGAATGAAGAGATCAAGTTCAAAGAGAAGAACAAGATACTCATTGAGGCTAGTTCTAAGGTGTGTATGGATCCAATTGAACATCCTACTATTTTTGAGCATGTATCATAAAAAAAAAATCAATTATATGTGCCTAGTGATGAGGCTCTAAAATGCAAGGTGGATTCTTTAGATGAGAAGGTATGTCATGAATCTTTATTGTCTCCATGTATTACTGATTCAATCTTATAATAGAAGAAAAATTTTGTGGTGGTTGATCATGTTTATTATCTTAACCCTAAGAATAATAAGAATATATACAAGTATAAAATGACCAAAGAGGAGAAGGAATATGAGGAGTTATGGGCAACTCCTAGTTTCACATTGTTCTAAGATATTGTGAAGTAGGGTGTCTCTACCTATGCTTCTTATGAGACATATTTATTATGAAAGAAGAAATTTTGTGTGATCAATATCATAATGAAAATAATATAAGGTCTTTGATTAAGAGGAAGCAACAAGTTCATGATCTTGTTCTAGATATTTGTGAAGGAGCTATTATGCAGGGTTAGAATGGGTGTTTCTAGATGGCATAATGAGATTGATGAAATTTAAAGAAGAGATAGATGTTAAGAAATGTATATACACTTATTTATTATGTGTTCTAGGTAGTTCTATGTCTTGATGATCCTGTTTGTGAAAATTTAAGATTTTGAGTGCTCTCAGTTTTCTTAGTATTTGGCTTTAAGGGCAAGTAGGCCTAAAATTGATTATAGGATGTATGGGTTACCAAAGGTTTGGAATATCAAATATTTTTATACAAGTGTGTTATAGGTGTTTCTAGGTATGAAAGATGTTTCAAAGGAGGATCTTAACCAAAATGAGGTTTGTTGACCTTGTTTATTTTGAGATTCTATGGTTTTGGGATATGATAGAAAAGTGATTTTCCTTTTGAATTAATGTCTTAAACTTCATAATAGGTTTAATTTTCCAAATGGGTTGTAAAATAAATCTTCATATATATTTTAAGTTTTGTGGTTCTCAAGTTATTTATGTTTTTTTCAAAATGGAGGCCTAATTGACTAGTAGGTTTATGAAGGAAGTACATTAAAAAAAATGATATTGGTGATGAAAATTTGGGTTCTTGATGGGTCATATGAGAGTGATTTAGATATGAATTTCTATGTCCTGAATTTTTGTCTACAAAATGTAATGGGCCCTTCAAGTTCCAGGTAGGGCTATAACGAGGCTAGACAAAATTAGTGTGAATAAGCGCGATTTTTTCTCATTTTTACCAAAAATTAAAGGTATGAGTATTTCAAGGTGAGTTATTAGGTTTTTTTTTTCCATTTTTCCTATTTTTTGAGTGGCATGAAGCATAATTGGTGGTCATGGAAGTGTCTTAAGAGGGAAGGATAATAAGTCTATATGGTGATTCTTCATGGTGTGTGGAGTTTTGAAGATGCTCAAGATGTGAAATGGATTAAATATATTATGGAGAGTCCCTATAATACATTTATTGGTTATTTATATCAGATTTAAGTATCTTTTGTGTGTTCTTTGTTCATTGGTTGGAGTGTTTGGTTGAAGAGAGTGTTGGCATGGAGCAAGAGGAAGTTGTCAAGGCAAGAAGAGGTAGGATCAAGGTAAGGTGGATTTTGTATCATATTTATAGGGTGATAATATCCTATTTATTATATTTTTATTTCCTTGATATTATTTGGTTCCCACTTTGTCATTATGTCAAAGGAGGAAAAAGTTCTTATTGCAAGAATGCTTGGAGAGAGAGAAGAAACATGAGTTGTATATGATATGTGTTGACATAAATGATAAAAGGGGAGATTATTTGAGAGTTATAAATGATTTAATGGAGGTTTATTTTTTATTGTATTAATTTATTTTATATATTAAGTGATAATGACAAAGTGTGTAATGTGCTTGTCTTAGTATGTTTGAAAAAGCCTTGGTTGATTTCAAAGTTTGCATGGTTATGGATGATTAGTGATGAATATGATGATTTTATGATTTTAAATAGGTAATTAATATGTTTTTTAATATTTTATTTCTTTTTTTCATGAGTGTATTTCATTTGGTTAATCATTCTTTTCATCTAGACATTTTTGGTCTAGTGAAAGAAAATTTGAGTAGGCAATTTTCTAACATCACCATTGCCACGTGTGAATGATTCAAGGGGATTTTTCATGTGTTTATGGTATAATTTGTTCCTATATATTATTAAATAAATATTATTCATCAAACTAAGAGATAAAAATATATTATTTTTTAATGCTGGGATCCCATGTAGTTTGAAAGTGTTTTCCCTTAGCCAAATATGCATGAGGCAAGAAAAAACCAAGCATTTTGATGGTGGTATATCTCACACATATATATGTTTAAATATAATATGATAATATGGGTTTATTAAATTTTATAACTAATTTATTTTCACTAAATTTTAGATCATACGTTAAATCACGTCAAAAGATATGCATGTGTAAATTTTTCTTTCTAGGTAATTCTTGACATTGTTGGCTTTATGAGAGAAAAAATCTAAGTGAGCATTTTAATGTAAGTATATCTCAAACATGAGAATGTTTAAATATTATATTGACACATGTTTTTATTTTAATATGTGAGGAGATTATATGGTTCAAATTTTATAACATGTACTTGAGCAAGGAAAAAGATATGGAGGTGTAAAGTTGTCCTTTCAAGCATATAACAAAGGTCCCCATACTTAGTCTATTTTGCATAATGTTAAAGACCATGAAAAAATGGATATATAATGGATTTTTGGAGTTAATAAAGTGAATATATATGGTTCACAAACTTTTAAAGAGTTCAAAGTGATTTTTGGTTAATATAGTTAAATATCAATACCAAATGAAGATACAATGATGCACAAGCATTCATACCAGAATGATCTAATAGTGCATGGTGATCAAGATGATAAGAAGTGTTTTATGTTTAAAATAAAGAAAATATAAACATAAATATTATTCCAAGGATAAATGGTGATCAATTATTCATACTAATCAATATTAATAGTGCACATTAAATTTAAGAGGTCAAAGTGATAGTTGTCTAGCATTATCAAAGAAAGGAGAATCCCATAGAGATCGATGGTATGCATGAGATGAGGTAAACGTGTTAAAGTATTAACATTTGGGAATTTAAAAAACATGAATTCAAATATCAAATAATATTTATGGTGCATGATCAATTTGAAGATGTGAGGACACAAGATGCAAGCATAGTGTTTGAGGTTTAACTGTGACTATTTGAATTCAAATGTTTGAATTTAACAAAGGAAAAAAATAGTGATTTGTATTTTGGCTATAAATTTTGATCTATGAATAATTTTATCATGGTGTGAAAATTAAATATGTATAAGAATTTATGATGTATTTGTTAATATATATTTAAATACTTGAAAGTGTGTATAGTCAAAGAAATTGAGGTTTAAAGTTGACTATGTGTTTATGCATGTTCTGCAAGTAACCCAAGAAGGGTAATTGAGCTTGTGTTGATGTTGGTTAGATGTTTAATGTTGAATTATATAATGGGAATAATTTAGGACTCCATGAGGATCATTTTAAAGAATTTTATAGGTATGTTCAATCTATATTAAGTATGAACAATGCTTAAGAATTTGAATATGTATTCTTATGCACTAGGTCAGTGTTTGAGTTGTTTGAGCATATGCAGAAGTGAGAAAATTTTATTTTGGTCATTTTAGGATGTAAAAAGGGACATATATAATGGAACTATGAAATATAGAGTGTTCCTTTTTCTTTATTGATGAAGTGATAAATGGTTGAATATGTCTTCATGAGACCTATAAGAGCTACAAGTGTCTAATTAAAAGGAGTACCTACTTAAGGGTGATTCATAGATGCTATGGACAAATTATGTGGATGAAATTGAGATACATATTATTATGATAAATTACTTAAGGTTTAAGTCATTTCTATTATTGAACCATGATAGTGATGTTCATAAATTCTCTATAAATAGTGAAACCAATGGTGATGGTTTTTAGACTGTGTGAGACTTAAAGATGAGTGCATGTGAGAATTATGGATAAAATGAGAGGTTATGTGAATATTAGATGAGTTAATGATAATAATATATTGAGGAATATTTTTATAAATTTTAGTTCATAATTATATTAGTAGAATAGTGCTCTTGTAGATTGAGTGTGATCAAAGGTGAAGAGTGATAATTAGAGGTCCATCATCAGGTGTTAAAGACATCAGTTCAAAGGTGGATGTGTTCTTAGGTTTCATTATGCAAGCTCAATATTGAGGGGGTGAAAACATCCTTATAAGGTGAATCTTTTTAAAGGTCTAGTTCTTGTGGTAGCTCAGGTAGATAGGTGTTGTAACACCTTATGGGATTGTAGCCTCACTAAATAAGGGATGATAGTTCTTTGATCAGTTTTAGTTGGTCTAAATTTGATATTGTTATTATACTAAAATAGTCTAAATTGTAGTTTCCAATGGGTTTTATTCCCCAAGAGGGTTTCTAACATATGTCATGTGTTATGTGCTTGATCTTGCATTGTTTCTCTTGTTCATTACTATTAATGATGTGTATGCTTCATGAATACTTGTGGTACTTGATTAAGTATTTATAAGGATTGAAATTGAAGTTGTATTATTTTGGATAACTGATTCACTCCCACTCTTAGTGATTTTAACTCTCACAACATCATCTCCTCATGTACTACTAAATAAGTTACTTGAGTGCAACCTTGTCACACTTCTTCCTCACTATAACTCAATCAAAATATGCCTAACCTAAAGGATTATTATGAAAATACATATTAGGAATATCATCAAATTTTAGGAAATTATAAAAATATATGAATCAAATTGATATTTAAGATATAATATATTATTGGTGGTAAAATTATCAACTTGGGCACCCCTACAGATGAATCTAGACCATAACACAAAAGAAATCACAAGTTTAAGATTTTTAACAATCCATTTTATAAACATAAGATAATGAAGACAAATGATAATTTATAATTAAATTATGAATTCAATATGAATCCTTAAATTATGATGTATTATCACCCAACATATGCAATTATTAGTAAAATTATCAGTAATTCAACACAATATCCTATGATAACATTTAATGGCAACAATATTTTTTATGATGATTTATAATTTCATGCACTCTTAATAAAATCATATATCTATGGACAACCCAAAATAAATAGCATGATTAATAATGGTTCAATTCAAAATGTTTGTATAATGAAAATTATTCACTCCCTTAGATACACACAATAAGATTTACAAGATACATCAATATTTGTTAAGGGATTCTATGGATATAATCATAACACATTAGGGCATATAGTACTATATTTTCAAATGGAATGTTCCATAATACCCATGTAATTATAATTTATAAAAAGTAACAATATATTTGACATGTTTTTAGGATGTACTTGATGTAAAAAAATTATACAGTACCATCTACAGTTCATTGATGCCTAAAGTACATACATTGAAACAATGTAGTCATATTTATAGGTGTACGATATGAGTACACTATATAGTGAATGTTATATCCTTCACCACTCCCAACATAATTTTAGTTAGTCATTACACATATTTAAGATAGTTATATAGAGATGGATGATACACCTATTCAAAATCAATATATAGAGCTCATGGTTACACATATGTAGGATATTTTTATATATAAAATTCAAAGTAACGTAGTTGGGCCTACCATATAGACATATATTTATCACCAATTGAATAAGAGAGTTAGTTAGGATTTATATATCCATCATCTCCTAAAACACATATTCAATTATTACCATGGATAGTTCCACACTAAATGTAGGTAGCGAGACATTATCTTGCTATATTAAATACCCCACATAATCCTCAACCATATATAATTACACATCATAAAATGGATTATATGAGAAATGATAATGATAGTTATGACCAAACACATGAATTTTTATTTGATTATGACACGCCCATATCTATTACCTCTCATCCATCATATAATATCATTACAATATTCATACACACACATGCCATGATCTTCCCATTGATAAAATAATTAGCTAGCTTTTACAAACTATTAGTATATTTTAAAATTATAATAAAATAAATAAAATACAGAAACCAATAAAAATATTTTAAAAATAAAACATCATTACTTGGTCAAAACATGATTACTAGATTACACTATTTATATATATTATTTATCACATGTTTTGTATGTGTAATATTATTTTCATAACATGCACATTTGATGGTATATGGGTTCAATGCATGAGATACAAGTTATAAATGGACATTCAAATGTTGGACTTTCCTTTACCTAGTGGCCATGCCAATACTATGGGAATATTATTTCACATGTTTCACTATTATAAGCTATATATTTTTATGACCTTTCTACCATGTTGAGCTACCAATATTACTTATAAATGTATATATAGTTACTCATATATTATATAGTGCTACATGGATATGTTTTTCACTATTTTTTGTGTTTATTTTCTTTTTCTTTTTAGAAAATAAGTAAAAACTAAAAAGAATGGTATGGTTTAAAAGAATCTAGATTTAGTTACATGTTCATGATCCAGTCGATGTAGATAATTGCTCTTTGGCTTGGGAGGATGACCTGTAACAAGAAAGAAGATATAAAAATATTTATTAGCAAGATAGATGGGTGGATTACCTAGAAAATTCTAGATCTAATAAGTGTTAGGTTTCCTTGAGTGGTGTTAATCCACTCTTTTTAAAAATATAAGTTTTAGAAAATGAGAATAGATCCTTGCATAAAGTGATATAAAATATAATAACTCAATGAAATAAATAATTTTAAAGATAAATGAGTGATTTTACAAAAATAGTGTTAACTTATTAAAAACTAATTCTAAAATTTTAATACCTGATTCAAAATATAGTTTAATACTCTATGATGTGATAAAAGTCTAAAAAATAGAGTTTGGGTGAAGGCTGATGGGTGAAATTAGCTTGTTATTTTTATGAAAATAAATCACAAAGTGAATGATGCTAGTCACTTTGAAACTGATATCATTTAAGTAAACTAATATTCTTCATTAGAATACCAATGCCAATTAGAGATGATTGATGTCGGTTCCTATGGGTTCTAGTTCTAGGTAAAATAGATGTTGGGTTGGTTTATAAGAAGGCTTTATGGATTGTTTTTGGATTGGATAGTGATCATGAGAGTAGAATAGATTCTTAGGGATATCAAAATTAGGAGTTGGATACTCAAGGAACTAAGAATGGTCTATGAGTGTTTTGGTGTTAAATGGAAGGTTTGAAGTTACAAAAATCCAACACAAAGGGGAAATATGGGAGAGATGGAAAATAGATACAAGTAGTAAAACTTATAAAAAATAATAATTAAACTTGATATAAGTTTAAGATACTTAGTTTTTGGAGTTTTATATCCTGGAAAAGTCCTGAGGTTGGATGTAAGCTACTTGGGAACCTAGAATAATGTGGAGAAAGTAACGATGCTTGAGATCTTCATAGTGATGTGTTGGGGCACTTTGATGTCTCTGGTCTAGTTTAATAGTTCACAAAGAAGATTGGATTTGATTTAGAGTTAAGATTATTTCTTAAAAATTAAACCTCCTTAGGTAAGGGGTTTGGGTTACCTTAAGTAACTGACATTGATCAAGGGGTGGCAAACATCAGTCAAGGAGAAATAGTCTAAGTTCTCAAAAAATAGTCATTTTCACTTAAGTTTGGTCATTAAGACCAATATAAATGGTCTAAGGTTATTTAAGGTAGCATTGGTATCCATGAGGAAGAAGTATAGAAGGTTAAGGAATTAAATGCCTAGGTGGGAAATAGTTTTAAGGTTATGTGGTGATCAATTAGCCATGGGTTTAGGTGGGGAGGTTTAAATAAGCTAATTTAAAATGATTAACTAATTAAATCATCCAAAATTGGGTAAATGGGTTTGTATAAGGGGTTTTAATAAATAATCCTAACCTAAGGGGATCAAGGTGGTGAAGGGGGTGTTTTTACAATGAATATAACCATGTGGTTAGGTTTTATAGTGTCTATAGTTTGCCTCATTTTGTTATGTAGGTTCCATCCTCAAGTTGAAAAATAAAAAAATTGGTGCAGTAGAAGGTTGGATGACATATACATGGGAGGAGGTGTCAATGAGTTGAAAACAAAGTCAATTATGGTTTTTATAAGTGTGTATATTAGTGTCAAAGTGGGTAGGAGAGTATGAAGTGCTAAAAAAGGATGCATTGAAGAATACAAGTGATAAGTGAACTAGGCTACCTCATTAGGCATAACATATATGGGTGCACTTATAAATGCAAGCCTCTATGTTAAGGTAATTGTGTTCATAGGGATACAAATGTAAGGTGATAATGAGAAGGTATAATTGGTCATAGTTGTCAAAATCACAAGTCAACATATTTTGAGGTAGTTAAAAGGTTTATATAAGAAAGCTATAAATGTGCATAATGTCATGGATCATGGTAAGGTGGGAGAAATTAGTAATGAAACTAAAAAAGTGTGGTTTGTCCTATAAATTATGTGAGAAAGTGGTAGGAGGAATTGATTGTGAGCTCTAATGGGTGGTGATTATCTTATAAATGGGTATCTTAGGGTGGTTAGGGGTTCGAAAAACTTAATTAAGATGATCAATATTGATCAGGGTTGATCAACATTAGTCTCCTTAACCCTAATTAGTGATTGACATCAATCCATAACCAACCCTAAAAGGGGGTCAACAACCATAAATTTAAAAAAAATTCCATATTTGGTATTTTGCTTTGTTGACTACCATTTATCTTTCATGAAAATGATGCTCGATAGTGAAATCTCATGATTGTGAGGAGCTGAGTATAGTTGATTGAGTAGAGTATGGGGTATAATATAGTGAGAGAGTATTGGATAAGTCATAAAGTGTGTAGTGTGGTTATTAGGCCTAATAGAAAAAGTTGAATATGTAGAGAGTGAAATGATGAGAAAAGGGTGGAAGGCAAGTGACAGTTATGTAATAGGTTCCACCTTAGAGGTATGCACAAAATGAGTTAGGTGGTTAGGATTTCTTTATCTACATTTAGGGTTTGAATTTTGGATAATTTAAAATGTTTATATGGGATGGGTTAGGAAATAATAACATTTTTTTTGAATTTAAGTTATAACTAAGGCAGTGGGGGGTAGATTAGGTTTCATGATGTGTTTTAGTGTAGTTGGGGAGAAAACTAGAGTTTGGGGGCCAATGGCCATTACAAAAAATGACCGATGTCGATCACTATTAACTAACATTAGTTAATAATGAGCTAATGTTGGTCAAGATATGAACCAACATTATTCTTTAACACCTAACTGATGTTGGTTAAGGGCTGACCTACATCAGTCCAATAAAGAACCAATGTTAGTTCAAACTTAATCATTGTTAGTATGGAGGAAAAGAGTAATTGTTTAATAATGTTGTCTTGGAGTGGTTGGGGTAGGCTAAATGGTGAAATTTTGAGGCTTCAAGTATCTAGGAGTGTATTATTAGGCAAACTTATTTGTTGGTGTATAGGTGTAGTGATTAAGGTAGTGTAGGTGAGATGTGTATGGGTTTCAAAAAGTGTAGGGTAAACTAAGTGATTCATCTAACCATATAGGAGAGGGTGATGCTGATGATGCAAGATGGAGTGTCACTACTCATATCAATTTATGTAGAGAAATGACTAGGGTGGATTGGGAGAATATGATAGTAGTGGGTTTAGGGGTCATTTGGTATTATTGATGTGTGATTTGAGATATAATGATGTTGGTAGACTTCATTAGGAGATGGGACCTAAATAACAACATATTTTTGATACTAATAAGGGAGATTATTATCCTAGTCCAAGATTTTTACAATATTTTTAGGTTACCTATATAATGTCAAGTAATAAAGCTTATCCATAGTGATGAGTAGGATGTTTACATGGACTTGCTATTTGGAGAGGACTTTGTAGAGGCCCAATGACATGCTAGGGGTTTATACTTTAAGGATATCTACTACATGGATATTAAGGGGAGGCATATCATGACTATGATGATGATATCCATCACTTTCTATGTGCTTCTTAACTCACATAAGGATAGACTTCCCTAGGCTATGTTAGGTGTGTTAGTACACATCATCGAGGATTAGATAATATTTTCCTAGGCCCTAAAATTATTAGTTTAGGTTTATTATGAACTTTAGGGATACTAAGTACATAATAAATATGGTATGAGCATATGATTCTTACTTCACTACTGGGAGTATGTGCATATTACCATTCTATGACTAGTTGGGTTACCTTGGCATGCATGGCATCAGGTTAAAATCAGAGTAGGTTTCATGAGATGGAGAAAAAAAATGACATTTACATGAGTAGGGGAAGAGGTATGGTAATTGGATAGGTTTATATAGTGGTTAGATGCATTGGTTGATGGGGAGGTCATCTGGAGACCCTACATAGGGTTCTTACCATGGAAGGGGATTGGTAGATAGATATTTTTCTTACAGATATTCAGATGGATTTGTGAGAGCTAAAAATAAGAGATAGAGTTGATCCCATTTAACCACATGAGGAGATAGTATGGATTGATATAGGTTATCCTGAGATAATTCCCAGGATATAGACATAAGGATGTAGAGACACCATTATCTCCATAATATCTTATAGAAGAGAAGATACTATATGAGGAGATACCAGCTCCTACAAGATTAGACTATGCTAGGATGACTCAATAGTATAATATGTGGTGGAAGGGACAATATTATGTAGCAGTTAGGGGAGATGAGGGATAGGGTCTACTTAGAGGTGTAATGGGATAGAAAAAGCCTAGAGATGTGGTGATGGAGGAAGAGATGATGGAGGTAGATGCTCTTTGTAGACATATTGTGATCATAGCGAGGGACCAGGTGAGATCAACATTGGTTGTAGAAAAAATAGCTATATCTTCAATGACAATGGAGAGGGACACCACATAAGGTCAACTATTAGTG
This sequence comes from Torreya grandis, assembly GCA_037957365.1. Taxonomy (NCBI): domain Eukaryota; kingdom Viridiplantae; phylum Streptophyta; class Pinopsida; order Cupressales; family Taxaceae; genus Torreya; species Torreya grandis. The sequence goes on from JARHVA010006402.1 coordinate 373,963, forward strand.
AGGACTTAGGAGAGAGATAGTATCTTAGTACAACTAACTACTATTACCCAAGAGAGAGATTATGCATGGGGTTAGCTAGACACCATTACTCAAGAAAGAGATTATGCATGGGCATAGCTAGCTACTATAATATAGGAGAGGGATTCTACATGGGGTTATCTAGGGATGATCACATAGGATAGGGATGGGTTATAGGCACATGTGACATTGATACTAATTGATCAAGATGATCTAAGATAAATATGAGGGTGAGCATTTACTAGAGCAAAGTAGACCATTCCAATGTCAAGATATGTTGTGATAATGGAGGGGATGAGATACTATGAGTCACATGTTGTTACAAGTCTTCCAAATGTGTCTTGATATGTAGAGTATGTATTAGAGTGGGTTGTGGTAGGGATATCTATATTTACTACACCTAGTGGTGGTATAACATCTGCAAGTGTTCATACAGGTCTGAGATATGGATAAGATCTAGGGGATAGTAGTAACATTGCACCATAGACTATTAAATCTTTTGTATTATTATGATTTTGATTCTAGCTTGCAAGCCAATGAAGTGAGATGTATACACCATTTTGGGAGACTAACATTGTTATATGTATATATATCATTTTCATTCAAGATATGATGTTATGGTTAATTATGTTCATGTGATGATTCATTTTATGATTTTTATGACATGTGTTAGATGGTTTAGCATTTTATTTATAATAGGTGTATGCTTAATTTAATTAATGTGGACATTTAAATTAATGATTCTATGTGATCCCATACTTGGATAGATATGTAATAGATAACATAATGGTTTGATTCATTTATCCAATCTAGAATAATGATTGAATGTGGCTATTAACTTTATGATAAAAGTTATAATGGATTTTATGAGATAAAAATAATTTGATTTTTATGATGGGAAGCAATGTTGATTTAATATATGATGGTGGTTATGATAAATAGAATGTTTTTATGATTTAAAACACCTAAATGAATGATGTGAATGGTTAATGACAATCATTTAATAAAACACACAATGTTTTTAAATGTATTTAAATGTTATGATTGTATTGATTTGGATGAGAGATTATTTTTAAAATGTTAAAAATGTCCTTAACATATAGATTAATTTAGGTAATAGGATATATGTAAGAATATGAAAGAAAATGAACATTAAAACAATAAAAGATAAATGCCTTAATGAATGTATCAACAATTAGGTATGAAAAAGGAAGAAAGAGATGTAATGATATTTCATTACTGAGGACAAAAAAAGGAAGGTGTATCAGCTTATGAACATAAGCCCTTCAGATGCTTCACATTAGTATTTTTTGGTTTGTTAAGAAGTTTCTTTCTCACATTGTGTCAAGTAAGCTCAAAATCTTGTGTTTTTTGGAGGGTAAAAAGGAGATGGATGATAGTGGAAACTTCTTGTGGGGCTAGTTTTCCCATTCTATAGGTTAATAAAGAGTCATTATAAACAAGTCTATCTCCTATATTTGGTGTATACTGATCGATGTGGGAAGACTACATTTTATAATTTTATGAAAGTTGATTGTAGCTTCCATTTTTTTTGCTTTTTTAAATTTTGACTATGGGTCTTTTGATGCCATTGTTGTTCTTGAGAATGTGTGAAAGATAATCAATGTGAGAAGCTTCCACGATATTTAATAATTTGATAAATGTTTGACTTAGCCATCCTTCAAGGGAGTGGTCTAAGATTTTGATTTGTTATGCTTGGATAGTTATCTTTCAATGGAGTAGTCTTCCTTATTTGAAGAAATTATGAGTTGTTTTGGTAACTATCCTTCAAATGAGCAGTCTACAATGCTAGAGATGACCCACAAGATATATTATTTTTTACTTTTTGTTATTTTAGACATATACTCTCTTATATAGGCTTAAAGATTAACTTTATGAAGTGAAAACTAGAGCGCAAGAAGTTTGAATAGTAGGTGAGAGGATTCTTTAAGAGACAATGACCATGAGATTCCATCCTATTAGGGACAAAAACTAACCATGAGATTCATGCAATGGGTAGATCCATGGTACCCATATTTAGGATTGACATAAATACTATGATGGATAATCACATGATTTTATGTTTTAATTAGTTTCCCTCAAAGTAATGGCATGAAGTTGATAATATCATAAAACAAGGGATGAGCTTAAGTTACATAGAAGTTGATTTTGATCTTGTTTTAACAAAAAAATGGATGTAGATGTGAAGTATTGAGGGGATCAAGTTCTTGTTTCCTTTCAAGAGATGATATATAATAGGTTCCTAACCTATACTTATGTGTTATGATATATGGTCCAAGCTAATTGAAAGTAAACTTGCCCCACTTTCTTCTTTCCATGTTGGTTACATGCTAGATTTCCTTTAATACGAGGTATCTGATATTGAATTCTAGTCCTCTTAATTTATTTTATATGTTTTCTTGATTCATTCTTGATAGAAATATATATGGTTAAGTGCAGTAAAATGATGCTCATCAAGAAGTTCAAGTCATGCTAAAAATTCTTGATAATAATCACCCTCTGATATGATATGATTTAGTGATATAATCAGAGAGGAAATTTGGAATTTAAGAAGTAAGACAACCTATACTCTAAATACAAGAGAGAAAGGGGTAGCACCTGTAAGGGTTTAAATGTTAGTTCAATGTGCCTATAGGGTAAAGGGAATGTGTAAGTGCCAATCCTGACTAGATGTATTGACCATTTTAGTTAGCATTTTATTAAGTGTTTTGTTAGAAGCTTTAGTTTGTCTATTAGTTTTTGGATGATATGGGGATGAGAATATTAACCTAATTCCAAATCTGTCATAAATATTGTGTATTTTTTTGTTTTTTAATGATTTCCCAATGTTGGTGATAATTTTTTATAGAACATCAAAGTAGTAGATGATATGATGGTTAATTAAGTTGAAAATTTTATTGTATTTAATTGATATGAAGGGCATATCCTCCATCCACTTGGTATAATATTCTATCATAGTGATCATAACATGATGTTGCTACAAAATATGAGGGTTAATTTCACTAATGAGATCTAATCCCCATTACGAGAAGAGACAAAAATCCTCAAAGACTTGAAGACCAAGAATATGAATGTGATGAAAATTAGCATAATATTGATACTTGACACACTTATTTACATAATCACTATAGTCATGCTTAAGGGTAAGCCAATAATATCTAATTATTGATAGCTAGATCACTAAAGTGTTGTCCACAAATCCCATCATGCATTTCCTTGATAGTGTGAGAGATTTCATGACTATGTAGGTATCTAAAGAGAATACCATAAAAGCCTCACTTGTAAATATTTACCCCTAATATGGTATAGTGAGAGGTACTCAATATAAATTCTATTTTTCCATTCCTAGAGAGATTATAAAAAATGATGGATAAGGTAAGGTAGTCAAAGATTTGCTTATACTAAATATTAGATTGGGCCTCTTCCACATTAAAAATAGAAGGGAGGTATGATTTAGTGTAAATGGGTTCATTAAATTGATGGATGGTGACAATCTTAGAGGTGGAATGTGTAGATGGGATTTGGGAAGCAAGAGAAGTTATGGTATTGGCAAACTTATTCATAGATCACAAAGTGGCTTAAATAAGGTAATGTTTAAATGATGTCAAGAGTACATGTACTATTTTTTATACTACTATAAAACATCATTTTTACATTGGTAATAACCATTGACTTGGTTGACCACAAGCTGGAACTCACCATAAATTTTGATCTATTTAATTCCCAAAGATAAAGCTATTTAGAGACCTATAACTAGGGCCTCATAGTTAGCCATGTTTTTGGTGAAATCAAAATCAATATTGAAGGATAAGGGAAGAGGATCACCATCAAGGGAGATAAGGATGATACTAGAACCCCTCCACATTGGAAATTTTATCCATCAAAGAACATGGTCATTTGATAAGTAATGTCTTCTTGAGAGAGAGTTGAGATGGACTCATCAGGAAACTCAAGAGGAGGGGTTTGGTTGTATGCTAAAGGTTATTCATCTAATTGGTCAGCAATTATTTTACCTTTTATCAATTTTTATTGAAGGAACTCAAGATAAAACGTAGATAAAATCATGAGACATCTTTCCATATGCTGATTTTGATATGGTTTAGAATGCATGTAATTAAATGGATCAAACTTGGTTATGACAAAGGTTTTATGGTTAAGAAGGTAATGATGGAGTTTGGAAGATGTAGAGTAAAAAATACTCTACATTTTATTTTGATTTCAGTTGCATGATCCAAAATTTTGTCCCTGCACACTTTGGTTCGAGACAGTGAAGTTTTGACTGAGAGCACGGGATTGAATTTCTTTTCACCTCAATTTTGTCTAAGTGTCAAAATCAAGCAAAAGCTTCCAAGTGTCAGCAGCTGAGACACATTTTATAATTTATGTAAATTTTCTTGGAATGTGCCACAAGTCTTGTAGTAATTTAGTGGAAACTACCAAGTGTCGGCATTTGTGTTTCATGTTGGCATCCGCATTTAAAATTTCTTTTGAGTTTTGAAGGCTTCTTTCAATAAGCTTTTCTCAGAATCAAGCGAAAGGTGCCAAGTGGAAACTTTGGAAGCTTTCAATATGCTTTTCTAAAAAGCAACAAAAGCTGCTATGTACCCTTAGCTAAAGGAAGCAAAAGCCGTCACATGTCAACATCCAAAATATCTTCACTTTATTTCATCAATAAGTTGAGACTATGGTGGGTCTCAGGTTTTGTTTTTGAGGCAAGAAAAAGCTGCCAAGTGTCACCATCTATCTAAATATGAAATTAGATTTGATTTTTTCTTTAGTATAGATAGAGCAACACAAAGATTGACATGTGTCACCTTCAACAAGATTCTCAAGAGGTAGCCAAAATAAACAGAGATCACCACTGTCCCTTATCAAGGATGTGTGGAAAGTGCCACCTATCCCTATTCCCTTCTTGAAATTGCTTAGGTGAGAAGTGTTGTGGGTCCCAATCTCCATGAATTGTTAAAGTTTAAAGAAGTGGATGGTGACAGATGTCAAAGGTGGAGCACCCAAATATGAAGACACAGTAAAGAGTATAAGTAATGTGGAAAGTGTCGTGTGTCTTTTGTAAGTGCTATAGAACATGCCAAGTATCATGTTTTGGTACCTCCTAATTAAAGAAGGTTTTCAAGTAGAGTAAGGGAATCAGCCAAGTGTCCTATCCTGTTGATGGAAGGAAGTGTCCTATGTATCTATTTCAGCCAATGAACTATAGGAAGATGGAATGTTTCATAATCTAAGAAATATCTTTTGTTAGAGACTTCCAGTTCAATTAGAGTTCAGTTAGGCTATTAGATTGGGAACATGCAGACAATCTAGAGCTAATCCAATGCTATAAAGAGGGGTGCATAGATCACTAGGAGGATCATCAGTGGAGAGAGAATTTTCTATGAGAGATTATTGTCAAGAGTTTTAGACTTTTTTAGCTATGATCAAGAATATCATTTGCCTTTGTTCTATTTTCTTGAGTTAGAAAGTTTATGTAACTGCACATGTTTCTGTGCCTTTTATGTGACTAGATAATTAATAAGAAAATTGAGTTATATGCCTTTGTTGATATCTTTCTGTGTCCCTAAAAAACTAGTCTAAGTTGTGAGCCTCTATTTCTATTATTTTTCATTTTTGACATCAATCATGCCTTGTTTTCTCTTTAATGTAATTGAATCTTACATATAGATTCACTGTACTTAAGGGTCAAATTATATTTATGTGCATCGCCATAGTTAGAGTTATATTTAGTTGCACTTGTGTTTCTATTTAATTCTTATCCCCTTTCCCATTATACACTTGATATAAATAAGAGCTAGATTCTTTAAAATCTAGAGGTTGTTTCAGGTTGCAAGTCCCACATTCCTAAAACTTTCCATTGTTGGTGTTAGAAATAACACAATTTTAATCATCAATAGTTTTTGGCATGCCTAGTGGGACACCATCTTGAAGTTTCTTTCAAGACCGTATGAACCAGAGAGCTACAAGGAGTCAGAGTTGTGGACCAGTAACAAGATCTCAATATGCTATAAATCCAAGTATTCTTTTTCCACCATTGGTAACTAGTCCAATAAGAAGAGTCAATCAATTTATACCAATACCAAGAGTAAATATGGGAGTTCCTATACCCCCAAGGAATTATGCAAGTTGGAACATTGGTAGTCCTTTAATCCTCCCAATACCACTAGCCACTTGGGACCCTATTCCAATCAATGCCTTGAAGGCTCTGCCCAAATTCAGTGGGCAAGATTCCAAAACACTTGAAGAACATCTTTAGGATGTGTCTGATGTATGTGCTATACATGTGGTCACATAGTAGAATGTTGCCATAAGATTGTTAGCAGCTTCTTTTAAAGGAAAGGCTATAGAATGGTATAGATCCTTGACCCTATATACACTATCTACATGGGATCAGCTTGGAGATCTTTTTTTTGAAAGATTTGAAGAAAAGGGTGACAAGTCTTCTCTATTGTAATAATTGATTACTATTCAAAGAGCACCACAAGAAGTAATGACTAACTTCAATTCCATATTTCAAAAGACTTGGAAAAGGATTCTTGCTATATCTAGACCATTACTAGGTATGGCTATAGTGTTTTATCTTAAGGCTTTAAATTTAGATATATCAGTCATGATTCAGTCACTTGGAGGTTAGACTCTACTAGAGACTTATGAATATGCAGTCAGAGCTGAAAATAATTTAATAGATGCTAGAAAGTTACCCCCAAGGCCTCCCATGCCCATGTTTCCAGAGATTACCTTACCATTGCCTCAAGAAGCCTCTAATTCCACATCCCCACTTGTGTCTATGTATAAATATCCTCAACCACCTACTAAAGAACTTGTCCCTACTCAGTCATCTGAGATAGATGATATCAATAACATCTTAAGGACATTTTCTAATGAGTTAATTAACATAAAGAGATAACATAATTCTTACCTTAAACCCCAATATCAAGGCTACCAAGGAAATATATTTTCATCACAACCAAACCAATATCAAGGTCCTCAATGGCAAAATAACCCTTAGCCAGCAAATCAATTAGTTGCAGTCCCTACACCCTCACAAATTGTTCCCCCTAATTCAAATAGGGAGATTGTTCAAGGGCAACATAATTATGTAGATGGAGCTAATACCTGGTGTTTCCCTTTTAATAATGCTCATACTCTTAGAGATTGTCCCATGGGAAATCTACAATAAAAGGTAGTAGAGCAAAGAAGAATGGATGGACAATTTGCAAGTACTAGTGACAATCAAGCCTACCAATCTTTTGGTATGCAAAATTCAGTCCTAATGGCTTAGATGCAAGGGATATCTTAACAAAAAGAAGAATAAATAGCCCAAAAACATGATTTGTTCTCATGGGTTGAAGATGAATAATCAATATTCTTGAATGAAGCTTCTACTTCCAAGAAACCAGTGGTGCAATCAGACTACTATACTAGATCAAAGAGAAGAATGAGGGAATAGCCTGAAGTTGCAAACAATGAAGTTATGGAGAATATTTCATTTCAAGGTCATAGAAACATAGCTATTAGACAAGGAGTGCCTCAGCCAGTGCAAAATCAAGTAGTTCTTGGATAAGTTCAAGAAAAAGCAAGGTATCCTTATTTTCCAAGAACCCAAACACTGGGACCGATGAATGTGGTAGATCAATTAAAGAGGAATCCAACACAAGTATCAATATGGGACATATTAGCTATACCTAAACAAAATAAACTATTACAAGAAGCTATATAAGGCTAAGTAGTGCCCAAACATACTGAGATCAAAGAAGGACCTACTGAAAATGAAAGGCTCAAAGACAAAGTTCATCTCCAGACAACAACCCTAGTGAACAATCCACCAGAGGTAAGCAAATTCAAACCAAAACCTTTCTATTTGACTTTGATAGTTGGAAATAAATTTTTGAATAATGAAATGATAGATTTAGGGGCTAGTACTATAGTAATTCCTAATCAAATAGCAGATGCTTTAAATATAAAGTATGAGCGACTCACTAAAGGAGTTATGCAGCTAAATGGCAAATCAGTGCAAACAATTGGGAGAATTAAACAACTCCCAATGCAATTGTATACGTGCCCCAACATAATTATCAATAAAGATGTAGTAGTCATAAATATACCCCCTATATTTGGTTTATGTTTATCCAGAGACTTTACAGCTAAAATAGGAGATATATGTCACTTGATTGATCTCATCTTATCCTAAAAACCAAATATGGTTCAAAGATGAAGATATTATTTGAGCCACTATATAAGGATCACATCACCAATAAACCAATATCAAAATTAGAATTAGCTCATTCTATGTTGAATAATAAAGAAAGGGTTTTTGTTGAGGAGTTAGGTGATTGGACTGAACATGATCAAGAAGAGGAAAATAATCATTTGTTTGCTATAATGCAAAATGATCCATATGGAAATTATGACTCTACTGGTCGAGGCACTTATTTCATATTTGATGAAGATCATGAAATCCCAAATGTTTTGAGGGAATAAATGCCAAAAGATACCCCTTTTATCAATGCTCAGGTCTCTCAACATGAATTCTAGATTTCGAGTTGGAAGTCACAAGCTTATGCCTTAATCTCTGATGAGGAAGTGATAATTTTAGACTTTCTTTGCACTTTGCAAGATGATATAGAGGAGCATGAATAATTCCTTGATCATGATTTAAATGACTTTTTTGAAGTCATTTGGGCAAGTTATACTATTCTTGAAAGAGGTTGTGAGCTAGTTGCAGATGAACAAGATAGCATAGAGACTCAAATAAATATGCAAAATTACTGCAAGATTTCAGACATATCTTTTCAAGAGGTTGGTGAATTTGAAGATGATACTTTTAGAGTCCCTAAAGTTGATCATGAAATGGAACTCAAGTTTGAGGTAGAAGGAGATAAGCAAATAATTATGTATATCAAAGGGCTTATGGTAATGAGCATATAGCCATTGATTTCTTGATGAGACACGCTAGTACGAAGAACTAGTAATCGACGAGCTTTCAAGAATAAAAAGAGTATGTATATATTGGAAGCATGTTTGACTCTGATTCACTCGCATATATGCCAATCAAACTACCATGCAAGAAGATCAAAATACCAGAGTTTCATCACATTCAGCCACTTGTCTGGCAACATAAGTCATTTCACCATGAAGGAAACTTCAAAAATTATTCTTCTGATCTAGGAGGGGAGCAAAGATAACTGGTTAATGTATTATAGTTAGATAGTTTCCCTTTTCATGTTTCTTTGTTTTCCCATTTTGTCTTTCCCAATATTTCTTTTAAATAAGTGTTCTTTGAACATGTAGTCATAGCTCAAAGCCTTTTTCAAAAAATTCAAAACTCTCGACAAATTAAATATCTCCCAAATCTTTAAAATCCTCAAGGTACCTTGGACAACCACCTTCATGATGTGTCTAACTCACTGTCCCATGAATATTTAGTAAGATTTGCTAATGGTTATCTAAGTTTAATGCCATTTTGAGACTTGATGGGTCAATAAATACCTCATAGAAAGAGTTAAAGCTTACAGTGTCTTAAACATTCTTGCATCTGCTAGAAAACCCTGCTACTTGCATTTTCAACTCATAGAAAACCTGTTTAAGTGAAAGTGCTTCCTTATTGCAAAAGCTTCATACCTGTTACCATAGTTCACTATTTTCAAGAATAGATATAGATATAGAGGGAACACATTCTTTGCAATAAGGAGCTAGGATTTATGAATCCATTAACAAGTTTCTTACAAGCAAATCATATGCTTTAGTCCCTGCACAACCATTAAATACCTACCCACAGACTAGAGTCCCTGAAGTTGGTCAAGCAAATGACCTAGTGAAGGTAAAATATTATGCAAATAGAATCATGGACCAAATTCTTCAAAGAACTAGTAGCAAAACTCTTAGAGAAGAGGCACATCAAAGGTGTCTTTAGAGGGCCAAGGTGGGACAATACGAGACATTCACAATGAGGATATGGACTTCCTAACTGGCACAATTCATTATCCCAGGTGTGCATCCATGCCCTGACTTGGTTTAAATATGTGCTGGATTGTTTCACATGCCTTCAAATACCATATAGTAGGGTCCATTCATAGTGCCAATTACACCAAAGGTTATCAGAGTGATGTTAGCCCTATATCATGATAAGACAACCATGTTTCCCACCATTTCCAAGATGTATAAAATGTGGGCAAACATCAATACTCAATTGAAGTTTCTCAAATCAGAGCTGCAATTAGGTGATGATGATACCACTGTGCCAACATACCTGCAACAAGAGCACAATTTGCACAAGCTAGTCAAGATGCACTTTCCATGATGGCTATCATTTTCAGAATGAAAGATGATATAAATATTTATGAAAAACAAATGGCTATCATCTTTAGATTGAAAACTGTCGACAAGACTCAAGAGTATTAGATTGATTTCTCTAAGCAGATTACATATTCAATGGTGGAACAACTTGCCTAGTTCAGATGTAAAGGGATTTTCAAGTATTTTGCTTATCTATTTCACCTTATGTTATATCAAAATTTTGGTATCTTTTCCCAGCACATGCATCTAAACTTGTATGACCCAAGTTTCATTCTACATAGGACCACTCCTATGTCTACATGGACACATATTTTGTCTAAAACTAGTGACCCATATGAATTTTAGGAACTTTTTTGTTGCCCCTATTTTTTGTCATCTGAGCCCATAACCAGTTATAAATAGCCTATTTCCAAGTGTATCAAATATTATGACCAATTTCCTTATCCCTTGTGATTGTTTTTTGGATCCCATCATACTATTATTAGAGTCCATGGTTTTAGTGGGGAACCAGTGTTGCTACCTAAGATTTTGAACCATAAGTTAGCATTATTAGAGGTCACCAGGAAGATGTCTATGGTAGATAATGAATATTTCTCTAGGAAGAAGAAGAGGAAAATGTATGATGTCCCATGGATGATAAACAACATGGCACTAGAGGCCAGAGATGCTGAGATTGTGTTGCTTAGAAATCTAGCCTTCCTGGGTTTCCTTCTAATTGAAGATAAATGGGTATATGACCCAAATGGTTTCATAGCCTCATGGATCAGGACTAATAGGGTTTCTAATATAATTTCACATGAGGATCACCCCTTTTGGGAAAATAGAAGAAAACCTAGGGAAGATATTCCTAAGTTTCATGTTGAATTGACAGATTCGCCCCTTCAACAAAATAGACCATGGGAAACATTTTGTGTTAAGTAGAGGGATTTTGATCCTAAAACCAAAATGACTTCTAGTTTAAGAAGAGAATTAAGGAATAAAGACTTGGACGTTGAGAAAATAGAATCTTATTGGAAATAAGGCCAAAGAGAAGGCAAACTGTAGCAGTTTGACCACAGAGATCAATACTAAGAATATTGAAATAAAAAGTCTTAATAAATAATTGAAAGATACTATTTCTCTTTAGACTCACCAGGATATCTAGGCCTAAAATGATTCTTTGAAAATAGGGCTGATGTAGGTAAAGGATGCAATGACAACCTTAAGGTGGGAAAAGGCAACATTTTAAGAAAAATGTGAGGAAATCCTACTACAGGTTACTCAAATTCAATAGAAGCTATTGAATGAGTATAATAATACCATAGCTATATAGGCCCAACTTAAAGATGAGTGAAAAAGGGTAGAACAATTGACACATGAGCTAGCTAATAGGCCAAAGAATGTAGGGGTGTTAAATCTGGTGAAGGAGCTTTATGAATCCATATGGAAAATAATCTCTCAGGAGATTATTCAACTCAAACCTTCTCTAATATTTCTACTAAATACACATAAATTGTGTGAAAAGGTGGAGACATCAGTAGAAGACACTCTATCTACTATATCTGTGAGAGTGTTAAGACTTCTAAATGCTATTGCAAAAGCTATATGATGCAACTTATGGAATGTTGTTAGAAATAGGGATTAATGATAGAATGGTCGCTACTAAATGAGTGAATGAGGTTCTCAATTACAAATCCATAGCAATCAATTGTATAGAGATTCTAGATGTGATGAAATAAGGAATAAGCAAAATGAAACAACACATTGAAGACCTAGTGCAATTAGGTCTTCCTTCTCCTTTTCCTGATGACAACATTGTGTTGATGATTGATGAAATTAAACCATTATTGTTAGCCAGGTAGAATGATTAGGTAGTTTTTTAGGGTTTAAGAGATGATTCATCAGTGCCTAAAGTAGAGGCTATTTTGATCTCCATTTCACAGCTTCAATTTAAATTAAAGGCTAAAGTTCATATTTTGTAGAATTTTTCACACAAAGATATCATCAACCTTGATTTAGCCTTCAATGAATTGAAAAATAAGTAGGGATTATCTAATGATGAGTGGTTTACTTATCAGATATCCTTACTTAAGCTATGATTTATTTTGTCATTTTGATCATGTGGGAGTTGTGGATTCTTTTTGAGTAGGCTAAATAAGTCCTTAGGGTCACCAATAACTGTAGAGTAAAAAATACTCTACATTTTATTTTGATTTTCAGTTGCATGATCCAAAATTTTGTCCTTACAAACTTTAGTTTGAGATAGTGAAGTTTTGACTCAGAGCATAGGCTCAAATTTATTTTCACCTCAATTTTGTGTAAGTGTCAAAATCAAGTGGAAGCTACCAAGTGTCAGCAATTGAGACACATTTTATAATTTCTGTAAAGTTGCTCAGAACGTGCCATGTGTCTCATAGTAATCCAGTGGAAACTACCAAGTGTCAGCATCCATGTTTCATGTTGGCATCCATGTTTCAAATTTATTTTGAGTTTTGAAGGCTTCTTTCAATAAGCTTTTCTTAGAATCAAGCGGAAGGCACCAAGTGGAAACTTCATAAGGTTTCAATATGCTTTTTTAAAAAGTAACAAAAGCTGCCATGTACCCTTAGCTAAAGGAAGTAGAATCCATCACATGTCAACATTTGAAATATCTTCACTTTGTTTCATTGATAAGTAAAAACTGTGGTGGGCCCTAGGTTTTATTTCTGAGGCAAGCAAAAGCCACCAAGTGTTGTTATCCATGTAAATATGAAATGAGGCCTAATTATTTCTATAGTATAGACAAAGCAACATAGAGACTGACATGTGTCACCTTCAACAAGATTCTAAAAAGGTAGCCAAAAGTAGTAGAGATCACCATGTGTCCCTTGTCAAGGATGTGTGAAAAGCACCACCTGTCCCTATTCCCTTCTTGAAATTTCTCAAGTGAGAAGTGTTGTGGGTCCCATTCTCTATGAATTGTTAAAGTTTGAAGAAGCGGATGGTGATAGATGTCAAAGATGGATTACCCCAATGTAAAGACATAGTAAAGAGTATAAGTAATGTGGAAAGTGTCGTGTGTCTTTGGTAAGTGCTGTGGAACATGCCAAGTGTCATTTTTTGGTGCCTCTTGAATAAAGAAGGTTTTCAAGTAGAGTAAGGGAATCGGCCTAGTGTCCTCTCCCTTTTGACAGAAGGAAGCATCCTATGTATCTATTTCAGCCAATGAACTACAAGAAGATAGAACATTTTAGAATCTAAGAAATATTTTTTGTTAGATACTTCTAGTTTAGTTAGAGTTTAGTTGGGATATTAGATTGGGAATGTGTAGACAATCTAGAGCTAATCCAATGCTATAAATATGGGTGCAGAGATCACCAAAAGTATCATCAGTGGAGAGAGAATTTTTTGTGAGAGATTATTGTCAAGAGTTTTTAGACTTTTTAGCTATGACCAGTAATATCATTTGCCTTTGTTATAGTTTCTTGAGTTAGAAAGTTTATGTAACTGTGCATGTTTTTGTGCCTTTTATGTGACTAGAGAATTAATAAGAAAATGGATTTTTGTGCCTTTGTTGATTTTTTTTGTGTCACTACAAAATTAGTCTAAGTTATGAGCCTCTGTTTCTATTATTTTTCATTTTTTACATTAATCATGCATTGTTTACTCTTTAATGTAATTGAATCTTACATATAGCTTCATTGTGCTTAAGGGTCGAATTAAATTTAGATGCATCACCATAGTTAGAGTTTTCTTTAGTTACACTTGTGTTTTTGTTTAATTCCTGTCCCTTTTCCCATTATAGACTTGATATAAAGAAGAGCTAGCTTCTTTAAAATTTGGAGGTTGTTTTAGGTTGCAAGTCCCACATTCCTGAAACTTCCCATTGTTGGTGTTAGAAACAATGCAATTTTAATCATCAACAGAAGACACAAAGACTAAAGTGAGGCATAGTTTATCGATATGGGTATATCAATTTTCATACTCTATAAGTGTTTTACTTATATAGTATACTACTTTATTTTTATCTTTATCATCATAATGTGCAAGCATAGCCCCTAAGGAATGGTTTATGGCAAAAATGTAGAGGTAGAAGGGTTGGTATTATTTTAAACGGATAATAATAGGTGGGGAAATGAGGTACTCCTTGAGTGAGTCAAAGGCTTTTTGATATCCTTTTTCCACTAAAAAGATATATCCTTCTTAAGAAGGTGATGTAAGGGCTAACATCTATGAGATAGTTGAGAGATGAACTGACATATGGATTAGAGCTTCCCTTAAAAACTATGGATTTACTTAAGCTTAGTCAAAGTAGGAATGTCAAGGATCACCTTGACCTTAGTAAGATCAAATTTAATTCCACAAAGAGAGATAAAAAAGCCAAGGAGTTTACCTAAAAAGACACCAAAGATTCATTTATTTGGGTTAAGGCAGACATGAAAATGGATAAGGCATGTAAAGATAACCTTAAGGATTTTCAAATGATATTTATGACATTAGACTTTACAAAGAGGTCATCTACATAGTCCTCTATAATTTTATGAATAAGTTCATGAAATATATAGGTCATGGCACATTGGTAAGTTGCACCAGCATTATTTAGATCAAAATTCATGACTCTATAGCAGAAGGTTCCCCATAGGGTGATAAAACTAGTTTTATGTTGATATTATGGGGTGATAAATATCTAATTATATCCTAAGAATCCATCCATAAGATATAACATATCATTGGTAGTAGTAAGATCAACAAGTTGGTCAAAACTTGGCAAAGTAAAGTCATATTTTGGACAAAAAAGGTTAAGATCATGAAATTCAATGGAAATATGAATTCCCACTATTTATTTGGTGATATGAATGACATTCAAGACCTACTAATGATAAACAATGGGTTGGATGAAGTTGACAGATAAGAGGTGTTGAATCTCTTCTTTGATAATAAAGGTTATGAAAGGGTGCATCCTTCGAAGCTTTTACCTGAGAGGCTTGGTATCGAGGTTGGTGATGATGTTATAGATGAATATGGAAGGGTTTATTCCTATCATATCATTGTAAGACCAAGAAAATTCTATGTTATGATCTTGAAAAAAGGAAGAGAAATATTGATACTATAAGGAATGTAAGGATTGGCCAATTTTAACTATGCATGGGTTATCCTGAGTGCCCAAATTGACATCAATAGTGTATTTATTAAACATGGTAAATGTATTAGGAGAAAAATATTTATGAATGGAATAATATTTAGCACCAAAATAGGTGAGAAGGGAATCATCATCCTGACACTAAATAGTATAAATAGTAAGAGAATCATATTCTACCATCTTAGGATTAGTTAAAGGAATGGTTTTGGTTTATCCATACTTTTGATAAGTCATAGGTCCCAAACTAATCACATTGATAAAAAAAAATTAGGGGGAATGATATCAAGATCCTCAGATTTTGAAGGAGAGGGGGTTGGTGAGGACAGAATTCATTTCTCAATTATGGTGATGGGAGGTGAGTTGGTTGGATATTCTAGTGGGATGAATCCCAAACCAAATCATTCATGAGTTTTTTAAGTTCTCCATGGTATCAACTCATGTAGTCCATGTTCATAGCTTCATTAACTAAATTAATTATAATCACACCAATAGAGGTATGTCTTGGTAAACTTTGGTTTATCCAAGTAATAGAAATCATAGGTGAATGGTTTAGTAGAAGGGGAGGTAGTGGAGGTGGTAAGTGGTTGATCAATTCCGCCATATATTTTATTGGTTTGGAATGTGGGAGGACCAAAAATAATGATGGTTTTAATGTTGAAATCATAACAAAGATGTGTTAGCCAAATTTTGGCCTATATAGAAAACTTACTTGAATGCAATGTAGTGTTCTGAAGATCATAGCAAAGAGAAGGTTTTTGAGTAGGTTTCATGGTGAAACCTACTAGATTAGAGGTTAGGGACAAGTTGTACAAGCATTGGAAAGTCATTTGAGCATTCAATAGTTTAAGAAAAAGTCTGAGAAAGCCTGTAAGTCGAAAGCTAAGTATAAAACCTTTTTTTTGGCTAAGTCCTCACTTGTCAAAATATTTTGAGATTTTAGTTTTCTAAGTGTAAATTATTGAAAAACTTTTTATTTGGATAAGTACATAATTATTTTAGATAGATTTTCTAATTTTTTTTTTAGGATATGAATTCTTATGGATAAAGCGTTTGAGATAAAGATCTTGAATGCAAAAGGCTAAGTACAATTCTTTTGAGAAAATTATCTAGGATAATTTTCCTAATGGTATGAATTCTATCAAACATTTTTTGCACAAGAAATTATTCAAGGCAAAGATAAGGAAAAATTTTGTGAAAATATCCCACAAAAAGTTCCCTAGACATTTTATCTGATACAAAATAAACACAAATAATTCCTTTAGAGAAAGTGGCTGAGACACAAAGTCTATAACAAATTTCCACTAAAAGGTCCAAAGTAAATAGCTTGGGGAATTTATGATCCAATAGGGAGATGATGAGTATAGAAGTGTCAAATTATGGCCACATCAAGTAACTATTGAAATTCAAAATTCACTGATAGGCATATAGACATCATTGATGTTTGTTCAAACATCAAAGTTTAAGGTCATCAGTCATCTATTGGGGTTCAAAGATTTAAAGTCATGTAGACATCATTGATGTTCCCATGAATGCCAATTTATGGGTTCATAAACATCAAATTAAGTCATAACAAATGGCCATTAGTTTTCAAATATCTCATTGATGGTCACATAGATGTCAAAATATATTTATGTAGATGTCAAATATAGTCATGCAAACATCAAAGTTATATCTCTATAAAGTAATCATCTAGGTTCAAAAGATCCTTAAAAGGTTGAAATTTAATTAAGATATAATATTCCACATGATCCTACATAGTGACACATTAGATCTAATGGTCCACATTAGATTCAAATGAGTTAAAAGGTCCTTGAGTTAAAGCCCTTAAAGTGTTATAAGTTAGAAAAGATCCTATGATGTGGGTTCATCGAGCCAACATCCAATGGTGCATGTTAACTAAAAAAGGGTGGGTCTAAGCTAAATATATGATCATCATTTAATTTTATCAATGATTTGATGGTATGCAAGAACTAATAGGAATGTGGGTCTAAGGATATCCATGGTGAATGTGGATTTATACATCTTGATCTGATAGTATGCAATCAAGTCAAAATGTAAAGGATCTTGGTTGGTAGGAAATCAAGGATTGCATGCATTCATACATCAAAATATAATTGTGTGATAGGAGTTAATAAGGCAAAAAAATGTATAGGACTAATAAGGATAAAGACAGTTGTGCATAATTAAATAGTTTGAGTTGGCAATTGATGACCAATGAACAAAGAGAAAATATAAAAAGCTTCCATTGAATGTCGATGAACTAGTTCTTTGACCCAGGTGAAAAAAATCTTAAGGACCCATATTAACATTAGAGACATTGTCATATAGGAAATATTGATAAGGATAAATCTTCATCACCATTGAAGTTTAATCAGAACCTCTAGTTGATAACTTGGAACTTGTCAACCCTATTATAGAGTCATTTCATTGACATGTTCATTTATTTTAGACAGAGGATCATCATATGGAAGATAATAATCATATATTATAGGTTTTAAATGCATAATAGGTCTATTATGGCCTAATACATAAATCGAATATGGACCAATATTTGTGAGGCAAGGTCAAATAGTTTGTAGGTTTTCATGGATATTATGACTATGTGAAAAGTAAAGGTCTAAGATTGGTTCTACATTTATAAAATAGAATTAGTTTCAATATTGGATCAAATATATATGTAAATATGATCATAGAGAGGTTTCTCACTTATCATTAGGGTCACATTTTTAATAATCGATTTATCATGGTCACCCAAAGTAGATGTGGCATGATTCTATTAATTCTAAGACATAGTCCTTACTAGGAGATAAAATAGATAATGACATGGAGATATAAGAAGTACATCATGTATATGGATAATAATAATGAGAATTAAATTATTTTATAATTTTTTTTCCTTATTGATAAGGTTATGAGTCAACATCTTAGAATCAATGCTAATCCATTAAAAGTGGTTGGGCCTCTTTCAATACACAAATCTCTCTCTCTCTCTCTCTCTCTCTCTCTCTCTCTCTCTCTCTCTCTCTCTCTCTCTCTCTCTCTCTCTCTCTCTCTCTCTCTCTCTCTCTCTCTCTCTCTCTCTCTCTCTCTCTCTCTCTCTAAATATAGAATTCTAGGCCTTGAAATGGATCCCTCTTTTTTGGTATGACCAAACTCTACAAAAATTAGTAATATAACACCTTTTGATGAAATAAAGACTAAATTATATCATTTTCCAAGCTATATTGAAGTTTATTATATCAATTAATGTATCATGGTTAAGTGAATGTATGTTCTTTGTCTATGTCTGAGTTTTATCACCTTCATGAAGTGATTTTTACATCTAACAGGTAATTATAAGTGTAATTTATAGGTTGTTGTTTAGCTTGAAAGTGAATATTTTTTTCTCTCATTCTAGTTTTATAACTAATCAATGCCTTATTGTAAAATACTTATGTGGGACTAATTTTATTTGGTCTTGAATACATATTATAGTGTGTCTTGTGTGAGTTTGAGTGATCAAATCATTGTTTCATCACCTCTTTTTACATGCTTTCATAAATTATTGTTAAAATCTCTCTCTTTATCAAAGCAAGTGCTAGTTTGGGTTTAGAATAAGTGATAGATTCAAAAGGAAGCCAACCTTCTCTAGCATTCTAATTCATTATTAGGGTACCCACATGTTAGGATCAGTCCCATATTGGACTAGATTTGATTAATATGACCTTAACAATCCCCTTCTTAGCTAGGGTGAAAATTTAAAGCACCAATATTTTTAGCACACCCAATGGGACCCAATTTCCTTAGCATAATTCAAATTTTGAAGATTGAGATGAATAAATTACAAAAGGAGGAGACATCTACCATCATCAAAAGTTGAAGATATTTCATGTTTTAGAGCTCATAACATATTTTAGACAATGTTTTCTTACCAAAGGTTACAACAAGATCATCAAGTAAAGGTACTCCTTTTGAAAACATTTAATTACCTTCTACTTCTTATAAAATAGTAGGATTCAATATGATAAATCCTTATCCTCAAAATAAGAATTCATCTACTAGTTACCCTATTGTTTTGGTCCAATATATTATACCCATTAGTCAATTTCCTTTTACCTAAATGGCTATCAAGAATCAAGTTTTTGTTCCATTCAATAGGGGTAGTCCCCTGCATTTATCCCAATATGATGATATACCTATGTTTTCTTTAAAGAGTATCTATTTCTTCTCTAGGGAATGGGATAGAACTATTGCTATTGAGCATATTTAAGATGTGGCTAACTTATGTTTTTTTCACAATGTTACTCAAGATAATGTGGCTATCAAACTACTTGTTGCTTCTTTCAAGGGAAAGCATTGAAATGGTATATAAATATTCCTTTGACCTCCATTTCTACTTGGGATGATTTATTTATAGCTTTAGCTAGGGAATTTGAAGACAAGTTTGATCACCTAACATGGTTAAACAATTGACTACCATAAAAAGCTACCCCCATGAGTTTATGTCTAAATTTAACCTCAGATTCTAAAATACATGGACTAGGATCCCTATATTGGTTAGGTCATCCCTATAGTATGTATTTGTGTACTATCTTAAGGTCCTCAATTATAATGTTAGGGTCATTTTGTTGTCTATGGGTGGAAATACTTTTCCAAATGCATATGAAATTGTAATAAGAGTAGAAAATAGCTTAATACAAGCTGGTAAACTTACTCCAAGGCCTTTAATGCCCATATTCCTAGAATTACAACATGTCCTCCTCCTCGATTTCCTTAGACCCCATCTATAGCTCCTATTCTATCTCTAAAATCCTAAGTTGTAGCCCATTCTAATAAAGATAGTGAGATTGGAGATATGAAAAGTATGCTTCAAGCTTTCAGGAATGAGATTGTTCAACTCAAGAGATTGTAGTACCAAGGTAAATATTATCAATATTAAAAATAGAATACTTAGCATTCCTTCAATAACCAAAGACCTCCTTATCAATGTTTCAAGGTCAATAGGAAACCTTACCAAAATCAAGGGGCCATAACCCAAACTAATCCATATGTAGCCCTTGATCTTAGGTTACCTTCCAATTCAAAAGCTAGTGTTCTTAAAAAAAATTGATGCAAGATTTAGGTTGGTAGCCTTTTTATCCAAATGACGCTCAAAACAAAACCTTAATATCATAAGATATTACTATGCCATAAATGACACAAGAAGAGCTCTCCCTTCAAAGTGGTTAGTATCAAAACATGAACATGGCATTCCAAGGAAAAGCTCAATAAGTTTTAGAGAAACCTAATTCCATCAATTTTAATTGGTAATTTGATGATCATATTACATTCAACCAAGTTGGTAAAATGAGCAACACAAATAGTCAAGTTTTGGCTCTGACTAGAGCTAAAAGAAGAGCAGTTGAGGAAGTTAAAGATGTGAACAATACTTATAGTGTTCATAACATCATTCCAAAAACTATAAAAGATCAAGATGATACTCCTATAGCATAAAAGATTCATAATGAAGTGTTATTGAAGGTTCCCTAAATGCTTCTAATTAAAGCACAACAATGGTTCAAAGGTTATAACTAAAGTCTACTGGAGCCTCATTCAATAGAATAGATCAAATGATGAAATAAAATGTTAGAATTATCATGTCATATGAAATTGTTATTCTAGGTCAAAAGGACATGCTCATTTAAGATATTTTAGATATTAAGGTATCTAAGGAACTAATTGAGAAATAAGGAGCCATATTGGCCAATTCAAACTAGAAAATCAAACAAATTGATCAATATGTACATAAAATGATAAAGGTGGAAAAAACCAATGTCAAATCAAACAAAACCATCCATTTTATCTCTCTTTGATAGTTGGTGACTACTTATTCCATAATTGTATGGTAGATAGTGGAACTAGTAGCACTATCATGCCTAAGAAAATTATAGACAATATGGCTCTTATCTATAAGCTTAATACCAAGGGAGTATTATAATTGGATGGGTCACTAATAAATATAATAGGCATAATAAAGGATTTAAATTTGACATTGAATATCTGCCCCAATGTTACCATTTAACAAGATTTAGTAGTAGTGGACTTACCTCCTTATTTTTCCATGTGACTATCAAGGGAATTTACATCAAAGATTGGAGAATATTTTTCAGCTGATTGGATATATTTGATGTTTAAAATGAGGTATGGTACTAAGGTAACAATACATTTTGAACCTATTTCAATATTTCATTTGGATCCATATATGACAAGTATGGTGAACACTAATTATGTTATCTCAAAGAAAGTACTTGAGAATAGTGAGGTGGAAACTGAATCACCTATAGATATAGTTCCATATCTTTTCCTTGATGAGTGGGAATTTGAATCACATGAGAATTATCCTTATAAGTTAACTAAAGAATGAGTTGGTGTCTATTACCCTCATGGAAATGATACACCAATTCTAGCTTTAATGAAGGGTGATTAATGTAGTGATGGCATGTGAAAACTATATTTTGATGGATCTAGGAATAAACATGGTATGAGGGCTAGAATGATGTTAATTCATCCATGTAATAAAATTTATTTATCTTCCCTCAAGTTCTAGTTTGGTATTTCTAATAATGTTGTTGAATATGAATAACTAGTGCATGGCTTGTAATGGGAAAGAAAGATGAAGGCCAATACCTTACAAATCTTTGGTGATAGTGAACTAGTAGTTAACCAAGTAAGAGGACTTAACATATGTAATAATATATTACTTAGGTCTTATAAGCATAGAGTATGGGACTTAATTTAATATTTTCATGATTTAAATATTTGTACCATATCAAGTAATAATAGCAAATATGTAGATAGTTTGGCTTCCATTGAGTCATAATTTAGTATCCTAGATGACATAAAGAATGAAAATATTAAATAACACATCAAAGTGATTGTAAGGCCTTCTATATAAGACAACTATGACAATTGTCAAGTATTTGAACATGATAGTTAGATTGTCAAGTTATTACAAGAGGAAGCTAAATTTTCCTCAAGAAACCAAGACAAGTTGTCACAACAGTATGGTGACCAAATTGTGCAATTAAAGACAAAAAAATTGACTAAAGGGTTGGTCAACCTTTAAAATATATTCAAAAAAGATGATGAATTGAGAAAATAAATTTTTTATTTTTCAACCAAGGAAGAAAACTATACACATGTGGAGATTGTAACTAGTAAAAGCTTAAAATTGGACTAAGTTTACACATCTTTATATAAGGAAACTTTTATTGAGTTATGTTCAAGTTTTGTAGATGTCTTTACATGGTAGTATAGTAAACTTAAAGGATTTGATCCAAGTTTATCTCAACATACCATTGAGTTAGAGGATGAGACTAGGGTAGTTAGATATATATAAAGAAATATTAACCCAAAGAATGAAATTTTGATGAGAACTAAGATACATAAGCTCACTGAGTCAGCTATAATATTTCCAATTAAGCACTCAACTTTGGTATAAAACCTTATTCTAGTATGAAAAAATAGCTATGAAATTAGACTATGTTTTGAATTTAATTACTTGAACAAAGCCTCTCTTAAATACCACCATCTATTTCCATCTATGGAAAACATTCTATATCTATTTTTAGGTTTAGAAAGGTTCTCCTTGTTGGATGGCTATAGTGTTTATAATAATATTTTGATCAAATAAGACTATTAATTAAAATAGCCTTCATCACAAAGTGGAGGGAATTTGCATATAGAAAGTTGCCATCTAGTTTATCTACTGCTAGAGCCACTTTGTAGAAATCCATGGAAATGGTATTCCAAGGTCTCCTTAACAAATTTATACTCATTTATTTGGATGACATAGCAATATTATCTAATAGTTTAGATGAGCACATGATTCACCTTAATCAAGTATTTGAAAAATGTAAATAGTTTGGGATATCTCTAAATCTCAAAAGTGTGTCTTCTCAATTCATTAAGGTAATCTTCATGGACATGTGATTTCCAAACATGGTATGAGAATATATCTTGATAGGATAAATTCAATTATTTCACTCTCCTTGCCTAAAATAAGAAACCCTTGTAAATATTTATTGGCAAGATCTATTTCATAATAAGATACATTTAAAATTTTGCTACTTTAGCTAAGCCATTTATAGCTATGCTAACTTAGGGTCATATTTTTAGCTAGCCCAAAAGAGTAAAAAGTTTTTAAGAGATAAATAAATCTATAGCTAGTGTTCATACACTCTTAAACCCTAATTTCATGAAGGATTTATTATTGTACACCTATTCTAATATTAACACTATTTCATGTATTCTCATGCAACAAAATCAAGAGACTTTAGAGAAACCAATGGCCTTATTTAGTCAAGGCTTAGAATATTATTAAATAAGGTACTATTTTATTGAGAAGCATTTACTTTTAGTTATAAGTTCTCTTAAAATGTTTAGATACTTGTTGTCTAATAATAAGATACATTTGATGGTTTTACATCCAACTGTCAAGGATTTCCTCTTGAACAAGGATACAAATGACAAGAGATCTAGTTGGATAACCAAATTCATGGAATATGATGTTGAGATCAAGGTCACAAAGTTGGTTAGAGGCAAAGGACTTTTTGAACATCTAGCCCAATATTTACAAGAGGATAATGAGGTGGTTATGATTTCAAATGATGAAGAAGTCATAAATGATCACACCTCATCTTCCAATTGGTTCCAAGATATGGTAAGATACTTACAGGATGGTGTTTATCCTTCTCAATTGACCCCTTCAAAGAGGAGATATTTTAAATTGTCGTCAATTCCTTTTCTTCTAGTTGATAATGTGTTTTTCAAAAAGGATATCAATGGTATATTGCTAAGATGAATTGAGACAAATCAAACATAGATAATTCTAGAGTAATTATATGATGGACATGGTGGATGTCATTATTCAACCAGGTTGACAACCCACAAGGTCAGACAGGTGGGTATTACTAGCCAAGTATATTTGGTGACTATCATGCATGGATTAGGAAATGTAGATAGTGTGTTATGTTTATTGGAAAAGTTAAGCTTACATCCTTACCTCTCTAACCAATTTAAATGAATCAACCCTTTGTCTAATGGGGATTGGAATTTATTGGTCTCATTAACCCCCCTTCAAATTCAAGACACAAATGGATCCTAACTACCCGAAATTATTTTACTATATGGATAGAGGTAGTATCATTAAAAGAAGCCAATGAAACCAATGTTATTGAATTCTATAAAGGTTTTCATACCAAATTTGGTGTCCCTTCAACTATTTTTTTACAATGTTATGGATTTTTTGGGGTCTAAGATTAGCCAGTGGAAATTTTAGCATAGTGTTTTTGTCATTACCTCATAAAACTATTATCCACAAGGAAATGAACTTGTTGAGTCCACTAAAAAGAATTTGGTGAAGATCATGAGAAGGAATATTGAATATAATCAAAGATCATGGCATCTCAAATTGAAGTCATATCTATGGGATGATATGATCAGATATAAGAGGTCAATTGCCAGTTCTCCATACAAGATAATATATGATAAAGAAACAAGAAAGCCTATTTATCTTGAATTTACTAATAATGAAATAATGCATCAACTTGAGATTTTAGAGAATGATCTAATAGAAATTATATATGTTGATATCATGGAGCTAGAGGATACAAGGCATCAATCGATGTTGGCCATGGAGGCCCATCAATCCATGGTACAAAATTCTTTTGACAAAGGAACTTCTTCAAGAAGTTTTCAATAAGGATATTTGGCCCTCAAGTGGGATGAGGATAGAGCTAAAATAGGAAGGCATATAAATTTTGACTCTCTTTGGAGTTTTCCATATATGATTTCTAACTAAAAGTCCCACAATGCTTTCCAACTCACAAGGATGAATGGTGAAGAGCTTCTTATCCTAGTCAATGGGATACATCTAAAACACTTTAATTAAAGAAGATAAGTCCCCTATATATAGTTGTTTTTTATTTTCTCTAAGTGTTTTTACAACACATTTGGTTTGTTTCTATTCTATTCTAAAGAAGTGATTTGTTTTCATAACTTCTTAGTAGGTTAGTTTCCTTTACTTTATTAGGTTAGTTTGCATTATAGTTTGTTTCTTTCCCTATTTGTTGGACTCATTTGTTTTTCATATCAAAAGGATGTCTTGTAGTCATGTAAATGGTCCATGTGTCATAAAAATTATCCAAGAGTCATATAGATGGTTCAAGTTCTCAAGCGTAATAGGCATGTTACTTAATTCAGTCACAAAAAATGTTAGATAATTTTTGGATTACATATCAAACTTGTCTAAATATAGTTAGGTGTCCTAAAGATCAGAATAAAGAGAATATTTCTGAGTAGGTTTCATGGTGAAACCAATTAGACCAAAGGTTAGGGACAAGTTTTACATGTATTGGAAAGTCATTTGAGCATTTGGTAGTTAAAGCACAAGTCTAAGAGAGCCTACAAGTCAAAAGTTAAGTACAAAACCTTTGTTTTTGGATATGTACTCACTTGTCAAAATCTTTTGATCTTTTATTTTGATAATTCTAAATTCTTGAAGACCTTTTTATTTAGATAAGTAAATAATTCTATTAGAAAAATTATTTGATCAATTTTTCTAAAGATCTGAATTATTATAGGTAAAGTGTCTAAGAAAGAAATCATAAATGCAAAAGGCCAAGTAAAAATCATTGAGGAAAATGTTTTGGGATAATTTTCCCTAAGGCATGAATTATATCAAACATTTTGTCAACAAAAAATTGTCCAAGGCAAATATAAGGTAGACTTTCAAGAAATTATCCTATGATAATTCCCTCAGGCATTTTAATTGATATAAAAGAACTATAAATAATTACATAAGAGAAAGTGTTTGAGGCACAAAGTCTACAACAAATTTCCACCAAAAGGTCTAAAGGAAATATCCCAAAGAATTTTTGATCGAGTAGGGAGATGACAGGTGCACAAGTGTCAAATTCAAGCCACGTCAAGTAACTGTTGAAATTCAAAATGCACTGATAGTCATGTGGATGTTATTGAAATTCACATAAATGTCAAAATTCAAGTTCAATAGTTATGTAATGGAGTATAAATATTGATAGTCATGCATACATCATTGACATTCTAACAAAAATATAAATTTATGGGTATGTAGATGTCAATTCAAGTCATATAAAATGATTGTTAGTTTTCAAATATCTAAGTGACACTCACATAGATGTCAAATATGTTAGAGTAGATGTCAAATATGGGTGTATAGACATCAAAGTTTGAGATCCATAAAGTAACTTTTTGGGTTCAAAAGGTCCTTATAAGGTTTAAAGTTGATAATATCTAATGGTTTGTGTGATCCCACATATTGACACATGAGATATAATGGTTTGTGTAGGAGTCAAAAGAGTGAAAAGGTCCCCAAGTTAAATCACTTAAAGAGATGTAATTTGGACAAGATCTTATGGTGCATGTTTATCAATTTGGGGTGGGTCTAAGATAAAATAATGATCAACATTCAATAATACTAATGATATTATAGTAAACAAGAACTAATAGGAAAGTGGGACTAGGGAGATTCATGGTGTATGTGAGCTCACACATCTTGATCCAATAGTGCACAATCAAGTCAAAATGTCAAAGTATCTTGGTTGGTAGGAAATAAAACACTCATGTATATTCATACATCAAAATATAATGATGAAAGAGGAGCTAATAAGTCAAAATAATTTATGGGACCAATAAGGTTAAATATAATTGGGCATAATGAAATGGTCTGAGATGGTAATCAATGACCAATGAATGAATAATGAATACAAAGAGCTTCCATTTAAGGTCGATGTACTAGTTCTTTGACCTAGGTGAACAAAATATTAAGGACCCATATCACCCTTAGATCTTGGTCAATAGTAGACATTGTCATACATGTAAGATGGTTAAGGATAAAACTTCATCACCATTGAAGTTTAAAGAGGACATCTGGTTGATAACATGGAACTTGTCAACCCTATGATGGAATAATTCCATTGACATGTTCATTGATTTTAGATAAAGGATCCTTGTATGGAGGATCTTCATTAGATATTACAAGTTTCAAATTTGAAATAGGTCTTTTATGGCCTAATCTAGAGATTGAAGATGGACCAGTGTTTTAGATTAAGGTAAAAACAGGTTTTGAAGGGACCCCGAAACCCAAAAACAAAGGAAGAAGGATATTACAATAATGCCCCATAGGAAAAACAAACCTAACACCTACTACTGAGCAGTATCAAAAATAGGTTTTACATGGACCTGAAACCACTAATCAAGTTCATCTAAAGAAAGACCCTAGGTTTTACAGAGACCTGGAAACTCAAATTCATTTAGAAAACAAAGAACCAGAAAATTGAACCAGTTATAACATCCAATAATAAGGACCAGAACAGTATGAACAGAAAGAGCCTATTCTTCTAATTCGAGGATCATCTTCACCACTTCCTTTCCAATCACAATAGTATCCTATATGGATATTGCAGTCGACGTAGTAGCCTCTTGCAAAGCTTTCTTCTTCGAGCTCTGTCTGGTCCTCTTACTGGGCCCCTCTAAATATTTTATTTCCTCACTAGCTCATTTTCCAAGGTTTACAGCAACATCACATATGCTAGAAGTAACCTCTTCCATCTTCATTCTGCTTTCCTTAATGAGCCTTGTAAGATTATTCTCACAATCTTTAAGTTTGATAGGAATATCTCTCATTTGCATTTCTAGATTATTGATTTTTTTCTGATCAGCTTCCTGATTGTGTTCCATTATTTCCATTCTCTTCTTGAGGCCCATTATTTCCTTATACATCCACGAGTCAACTTGAAGAATAACATATTCTTTGCATTTGGCCAAATTCATGAAGGGAGCCTCCTATCACTCTGCCAAATGTCACTAAAATCTTCAGTGTTCTCTTTTGGATTCACTTCATCCTTTTCAGTTTGATCCTCTCTTTCCATTTGTTTCCGTTCTTTAGTATCAACATGGTTTTCATTATAGAAAAGATCATCCTTTACTTGTTCTCTAGTCTCCATTGCATGATAGGCATCCTAAACCATGTGTTCCTTCTTTGTTTTTGAAGCTAGATCCTCAAATAAAACATCCTTTTCTTTTTCACTTCCCCCTAATACTTACTGATAATCCTCATGATCAGAGTTTTTCTATTCAATTTTTTCCTCTGTTGTGTCCCCTTCTTTTTCATTCTCACTTTTATCTTTACCTTCCATGTTAGATCTAGAATCCCCACTATCCCTCCCTTCCTCTTCCTCCATACTCTCCTCCGTAGAACTTTATGTGCTTTCCCACTCAGTTTCCTCATCAACAATCTATTTTTTGATGCTGGAGGATCTAAGTTTAACTTTTTCTTTCCCCTTTACATTTTAATTCTTCTTACTCTGTGAATCCTTATTTTTGTCCAAATAAGGATTCGGGGCAATGGCATTATTTTTACAGAAACCCTCTATTATTAAAATCAATCCTTCATGCAATATAGGGCGAGACTCCTTTTTTCTATGAGTAAACAAACTTTGAAGCAGCGATAAGTGCAAGTAGAAAGGGAAGGAGATTCTAACTTTGTGTCTAAAATGATTAAGAAAGACAAAATGAAATTTATGGACTCTTTTGCTTCTACCATCAAGTATAAAATACTCATGAATGCAACATAAGACATCTCTCCAGATTCCTTTCATCTGCTCCAGGTCAAAAAAATCTCCACTCTTTTCCAACTGATGCTCCTTAGCATCCATCTTTGGAAATTTGTTGTATGCCTCATTAGATATACTAGTCTACTTAGATAATTTTATACCCTCCATTGGAAGCCCCGTGACCTCTGCAATGAATTCCTCGGTGAGCTTCACCATGATACCATGGAGGGTTACCTTGTCATCGACCCAATTTATTAAGAATGCCATCATTATGTGGGGTTTAGAACCATGCAGCCACTCTAAGTAACTCACAACCTTCCCTCTCTGAAGAATCTTCCAAACATGTTGTTTTGCCTTTCAGTCTTCACAATTTTTAGGTTCCTGCTTCCTCGATTCACCTTTCATTTTGTAGGCCATACAGTATTCCAGCAACACCCAAACACTACTTACTGAGTAATGAGTCCAATTATTTTCAACTTATAATGGAGCTCACCTGTTTTCTAACACATGCGATAACTACTTTGCATTCTCATGAATGTACCTGTTTAATGATAGTAATCTATCCACCGTGAGGCCACTCCACCAAATCATTAACTTGTTATTCTAGGCAGATCTTTCCCACCTTTGAATGAATGGCATCATAATTAATAAGTGGTTTGAGATCAACATGCTTATTTAATGCATCTTGCCATCTCACCTTATGCCCTGTTCAAACAACATGATTAGCTATCAAGTTAGCAACCCCATTGGCTTCAAGGTAAGTATGGGTTATGGTCACTTTTTCAAATTTTTGAATTAAGGATTTAATTTCCATCACCATTGCCTCAATAGACCATGAAATTTAATTTTTTTATTTTGATATTTATGATATTCAAGGAGTCACCTTCCAACCATAATTTGGAAAATCCCGATTCAACAGCCAGTTTAATGGTGTGAAGGGCTACAGTAGCTTCTACAATAGGATTGTTCGACTTACCAATAGGGATAGCAATAACATCAATTACATTTCCCTCATGATCTCTCAAGACTCCTCCACATCCTGCTCTTCCCAGATTCCCTTTAGCAGCTCCATCAAAGTTTCCTTTGATCCATCCACAAGGGGGGACATTCCATTTAACACCTAATCTTGGATTATCAGTTTTCAAATTAGGCCTTTCAGATCTTAAGGGATTATCAATTTGAAAGGTTGGATTAGGATCCCTTTGTGATATAAAATTCTCCTTTATTGCTCTAATAATATTCTGACCCAACACCCATCCTAGAAGTTCTTTACTTCTAAATATTCTATTATTTCTTTCTTTCCATATGCCCCACCAAATATGAGGAAGTGTTAATTTCCATAAAAAAAGAACATCAGGATTATTAAAGGGAAAATTCAAACTTTTAAAAGATAGATCCACACTTTTTTGATGGACCCATTCTATACCCCAGAGATTAAGGATCTCAGTCCAGACTTGCTGTGTATAAGAATAATTCACAAACATATGATCTCTATCTTCAAAACCATTTTTGCATAGAATACACCTATTAACCACATTTATTCCTCTTTTTTGCAAGTTGTCAAGAGTCATGATTTTATTTTGAAGTAGAGTCCAATAGAAGATTTTAATTTTGGGGATGAGCCCCTTGATCCAAGCACACGACCACAAAGGTTGATTACCATTTCCCTTTGAAATAAAAATAGTAGAAACTTTAAATTGTCTACTAGGATCATCATGCCAGATAGTCTTATCCTCAAGATAAGGATAAAGAGAGATAGCATTGAGGGATAATTGTATATTACAGAAATCTTGATCGACATCAGTTATATTCACCCAAGAATTATTCTACCAATACTGACTTACAAATATACCATATCTTTGCTTACATCGATTAACTACATCCTTATCTTGAAAATATTCTATCAAAGGGTAATCTTTTAACCAAGCATCATCCTAGAATTTCACCTTGAGTCCATTACCAACTTTCCAAGAACATCCTTTTTCTAAAATTTGTTTGGTTCCCTGAACAGCCCCCCATATGGAAGAGGGGTGAATTACATCAGAGTAAGAAAAGAAATCAGAAAAGGATTTTGCATTAAATAATTACTTATGCTTCCATATATTACTCCACTCTTTATTTTCATGGTAAATTCTCCATCCCAATTTTGCTAAGAGAGTTGTATTCATACTTTTGATTTTCCTTATTCCTAGCCCCCCTTTCCTGAAAGGTTTGTAGATGCTATCCCAAGAAATTAAAGGCATCCTCCTTTTTTCCTCAGTACCAATCCATAGAAAATTTCTTTAGATTTTTTCAATAGACTCTACAAATTTGGTAGGTATTTTGAAAAGACTTAATGCATAAGTAGGTATACTTTGAAGACTAGCTTTATGAAGGGTTAACTTTCCTGCCTAACTTAAAATATTTCCTTTCCATCTCGTAAGTTTCTTACTAAACTTATTGATAAGATCCTCCCAGAAGGCATCAGGGACTTTCAATCCAAGAGGAAGGTCCAAGTAAGATGAGGGGAAAGATCCTATAGAGCATCCAAGGATTTTAGCAATTTTATTTTGCCCCTGAATAGGGGTATTAATACAGAACACTACACTTTTATTCTAGTTAATCAACTGACTGGAGGTAGAAGAATATAAATTAATAGCTTGCTTCAAATTTCTTGCTTCCTTGACTTCAGCTTTACCCATGAAGATAGTATCATCAACAAATTATCCATGGGAGCAAATTAGAGGATGAGAAGAGGGTTTTAATCCCTTAAATAAACCTTTATAGACCAAATCCTCTATATATCTTCCCAGGTAGTCAGCCATAATTACAAAAAGAATGGGGGATATAGGATTACCTTGTCTCAACCCCTGTGATGGATTAAAGAAGTGGGATGAGCTTCCATTTACCAATACAACAATAGAGGAAGTTGAAATCAACTAATAAATAATTCCAACCACCTTTTGTTCAAAGCCAAAAGCTGAAAGACTATTTGAAAGGAATGACCAGTCAACCCTATTATAGGCTTTTGCAATATCAAATTTCATTATGAAACCTTGATTGTTAGAAT
The DNA here is from genome assembly GCA_037957365.1 of Torreya grandis. NCBI lineage: Eukaryota > Viridiplantae > Streptophyta > Pinopsida > Cupressales > Taxaceae > Torreya > Torreya grandis. The sequence continues at coordinate 406,067 of JARHVA010006402.1, forward strand.
AGAACAATGAATGAATATTCTCATGAGCAGTAATAATAGAATTGATAATTTGTCTACCTAGGATAAATCCATTTTGCTGATCAACAATTATCGAAGGAATCACTTGAATAAGTCTGGAAGTAAGAACTTTGGAAATAATCTTGTAGAAAGAGTTATAGAGGCTAATCCATCTAAACTGATCAGGAGAATCTTCCCTAATCCTCTTAGGAATCAAACATAAGAAGGTAGAATTAACTTCCTTAAGCATCTGTTTAGCTCCAAAGAATTTCTTCATAGCATGACATACATCTTTACCAACAAATTTCCATAGTTTTTGAAAGAAGAACATGGGAAAGCCATTAGGTCCAGGTGCTTTATCTCCTCCTAGAGAATAGATGGCTTTAAAGATTTCCTCATCCTTTGGAATTGAACATAACATTTTATTCTATTCCTTCGAAACCAAAGGAGGAATCACTCTAAGGATTTTAGCCTGACTTTCCAGATTAATATTGGGATCAACCTTCATAAGGGATGAGAAAAAGGATAGCATTTCCTCCTTGATTTCTTTTTCCTCTAAAATCTTCAGATCTCCCTTTTTTAGGTATGGAATATGAGTTTAGCTCTATGTTTTAGAGTGGATAGATGGAAAATTTTTGTGTTTTTGTCTCCTTCACTCAACCATAACAACCTAGATCTTTGTCTCCAATAGATTTCTTCTTTAGTGATAATATCTTGATATTGAGCCAACTTCTCATTTTCTTCAATAAGGATATCAGAAATGTATCCATCTTTCTGAATTTTTTCCTGAGTTCTATGAATTTCCTCCTTAATAGCAGTCTTTTTCTCAAAGATATTTCCAAAAGAATACTTATTCCACTTTTTAACTTCCCTTTTAACTTTTTTGAGCTTACAAACAACTCTAAAAAGGGTTGTACCATCAATATCAATATTCCACCATTCTTCCATTTTAATTTCAAACTGTGGGTGTTGCATCCACATCTTTTCAAATCTGAATGGATAATTCTTCTTCAAGTTTATTTTAGCAGTAGTGAAAATTAGAGGAAAATGATCTGAACCTATTCTTTGGCAAGCTTCCAACTTGCACATGAATTCTTTTGTCTAGTCAGGAGAGATAAGGGCATGATCAAGCCTCGCTTGAATACAATCATTACCAATTCTCTTATTGCTCCAAGTGAACTGAGTTCCCTAAAGTTCTATATCCATTAATCCCTCTTTATTTATAAACTCCATTAAGTCTAGTCTCCCTTCCATTTGAGTAGCATTACCTCCCATTTTCTCATGATCATAGAGAGGTACATTGAAGTCTCCAAATATAATCCATCGTCCACAATAGTCCTTACTTTCAAAATTATAGATAGACTCCCAGACCTTTTAAGATGGACAAGTGTTTATGAAGTAAAGTCAAGTAGTTTACAAGTTTTCATGGAAATTATGACTATTTGAAAACCAATGGTTTGAGATTGGTTTTTCATCTATAAAATGGACCCAACTTTATTATTGGAGAAAATATAAATGTAAATGTGATCATGGAGAAGTGTCTCACCTATCATTATGGTCACATTTTCTATAAATAGGTTCTCATATTCACCCAAAGAATATGTGGCATGATTTTATCAATTCAAAGACATGGTCCTCATTAGTAGATCAAATAGATAATGACATGGATTTCTAAGTAGGACACTAGGTAGATGGATAAGGACAATGATCATTCAATTATTTTATATAATTTATTCCTTATTGATAAGGTTATAAGTTGGCATCCTCGAATTGGTGATAATTTATTAATAGTGGTTTAACCTCTTTGAATGCATAGATATCTCTCCCTCTTTCCATTTTATATAAATAGAAGCTTCTAAGATTTGAAATGGATCCCTCTTTTTTGGTATGATAAGACTCTATCAAAATTTGTTTTGTAACACCTTCTGATGCAATAAAGATTGAATTTCATCATTTTCCTAGCTAGATTGAAGTGTGTCCTATGAATTCATGTATTGTGTTTAGGTGAATGTATGTCCCTTATTTATTTCTAAGTTTTCACACCTTCATAAAGTGATTAGTATCTCTCACAAGTCGTTATAAGTGTAATTTATAATTTTTTATTTATCTTAAAAGTGGATATTTACCCTCTCATGCTAATTTGATAATGGATTAATGCCTTATTTTGAAATATTTATGTGGGACTAATTTTATTTGGCCTTGAATACATCCTATAGTGTGTTTTATACAATTTTGAGTGATCAAATCATTAGTGCATCATCTCTTTTTATATGATTTCATAATTTATTATTAAAATCTCTATCCTGTTTCCAAGAAAGTACTAGTTCAGGTTTAGTATAGGTGATAGATCTAAAAGGAATATGTCCTTCCCTAGAGGTTTGATCCATTATTAGGATACCCATAGCCTAGGATCAGTCCCATGTACTAGATTTGAGTAAGAGGACCTGAATAATACCCTTCTTAGCTAGGGTATAAATATAGAACACCAAAAAGATGTTGGTCTATATTTCCATAGTTTCGAGGAGTAGGAAAGGGATTTAAAGTCAATAAGTGATACTCCCCAACTGAGAGATGTTTCAATGTAGATTCCAAGGGATCTTTCATGTGGATTTGGGAAGAAGGGATGGATGAGCTGGTAGAAGCTTGGTTGATGTGAGAAAGGGATGCATCCTTGATTAGGATGAGAACATCATTGGATTGATAGGTCATATTTCATGACTTGAAAGGACTAGGGTCAATTGGTATGACATGGACTTGACCCTCATGCTCAAACTCAATGCACTGATGGAAGGTTGATGGCACACAACCCATGGAATGGATCCAAGGGTGTAAAAGTAATATGTTATATTATAACTCTCCTTCTACCATGTAAAAGAGTTTAGTAAGAGTATGAGGACCCTAACATATATTAAGGTTGACCATCCTTAAGGTTGTTTTCATGGTATCATCTAAAAATTGGAGTATAGTGGTAGTTTCTGACATGATGTTCTATAGGAGTTTTAGTTGATCATACACATTGGGAGGAAATGATATCAATGTTAGCTCCCCCATAAATCATAACCTTGTTGATATGGGTTTGGTTGATGTGTGTGATAATGGAAAAGAAGATCCATATCATTTATATAAATATGGGGTATCTCTAAACCCTATAAGGTGATGAGGCTAGAAAGCTAAAGGTATCCAATAAAGGCTACTGAAGGTCATGTATCTTTAGGTTGAACCTATATATATTTTAAGGCCTCAATCATAGCTTGAAAGTGATAGGGTGAGGTTTGGATTAACTCATATAAAGTCATCTTCATTGATGTTTGGTGAAGTTTTTATAGAACTAACCTATGTATTATTCTAGAGGGGTTAGATTCAGGTATACCTAAGATATAAATATTAAGTTTGGGTTAAGGTGTTTGGGGTCATTTGGTGATGGAAGAATTTTATATCCATGGGATGGACACAATCACTTTCTTTTTATCCTTTTGGGCTTGTGATCAAGGGTCCATATGAATGGTATGTATTTGGAAAGGATGTGGAATAGTGGGTTTTTTAGTTCCTCTACACTCTTAGATGAGATTTTTAGGATGGGTTGATGAGGGGTGGTGCCTTTTGTATTTTGCCTTGGAAGTGGGCTCATGGGAGGTTCTTATATTAACAAATTATCCTCATCACATAATTTCTAGATTATTTTTAAGAGAGATTTATAGTTCTTTGTGTCATGTCTAGTTATCTTATGGTATGAACAAATAAAATTATCATTGAACCAAGATTTTTTAGGACTAAAATTATCAAATGGATTGATGGGAGGTAAGACCAAGTAGGAAGAATGGATCACCCTTTGCAATATGGTATAATAGGACTCTAGTAAAGGTGGCAAGGAGGTGGAGGTTTTGGTTTTTTATAGTTGGTGTGGAGACCTTCTAAGGGGAAAGATTAAAAAATGGAGATTTGGGTGGTTGGATGTTTTTGGTAGATAGTTTTTAGGTGGATGGTTTAGAAGTAGAACGTTCTGGGGTTCATGATATTGAGGTGGATGCCTTGGTAAGAATAGGGGGAGGTGTAACTAGAAGTGGAGGTTGGAATTGTGATTTATTTGAGAGGCTTGGTATCTTAATCAAGGAGGAAGTATGATGTCCTAATATGTGTGAAGGATGATGTCCTATAATGAAAGGTAAAGTGGAAATGGGAGGTAAGGTGGTTTTGGATTTCTAAATCTTAGATGGTTAAATTTTATTTATTGGCTTGGTTTGGAGATTCTTTAGTGGCTTTGATGGTGTCAAGTCTAACTTTAATGTAGTATGGGTAAGATTATGAGTAGGAAGGACACTTATATTATTTATGGGATTTAATGGGGTAGTGTAAGGTTGTTTGGTTTCCTTTGAATGTGGTTTTTTTTCTTGCATCTATCAACATTATGTCTAATGACACAGTGGAAGATACGCATCTCATTTTACTTACGCCAATTTGGTATAGGAGGGGAGGAATCAAATTGTTGAGTTAGTTTGATCAAAGGAAGTTGGATTATAGATTCCTTCAACAAGTTCTCCAAAATTGAAGCATAAGATTCCCTTAGTAGAGTATACTACTATTGTACATAATGGCTTTGAGTTTTAGCATTTTGGTTAAAGGATGTGGAGGGGTTAGATTGGTTGACAACTAGAGGAGGAACCATTTTAATCAAAATAGAATTTATGGTTCCTTTTAGATTTGGTTTGTGGGTTTAGAGGAAGAATCTTCATTTGATTTGAAACTAGAATTTTTATTCTTTGATTTAAGTTTTACCTTGTCAATTTCTCTAATATCCAACTTCTGAGCCATGGTAAATGTCTCATCAAAGGTTCGAAAGGTTTGAACCTATAAGGTTAATGAGATATGTTTGGAATATAATCAATAGAAACATTCACTCAACTTAAGATGGGGAAAGGAGAAGGAGATTTGGTTGATAATCCCTTTCCAATGAGCAACAAATTTAGTAATTGACTCATCATCAAATTGCGTAATGTAATATAAGTTAGTGATAAAAACTTTCTTAGAAATATTAATATAGAAATGGTCCAAGAAATTTTGGGCTAGTTGGGAAAAAGAAAAGAGGGAGTGCCTAGTGATGGCACTATAGAAATCTAATGTGGGTCCAACTAAGGATATGGTGAAAGTTTGGAGAATAAGAGCATCATCATAAGAAATTAGATAACATGAATGCCTAAACTCTCTAATATGATATTAGGGATATTATTTTCTTTAGAATTTATCAAATTTTATAAGTTACCATCATGAGGGGTATAGTTGAATTGGGATGTAAGGGTGGATTGAATCATTACAAATTCAGTCATATGACAAGAGATTGTGGGCACTAGAAATGAATGACTCTAGATCTATCATCTTATCCATCAACATCTTGATGATCCCAGTTTACAATAGTTCACCCCCATAATTATAAGGTATATTTTATTTGGGTTGTGAAGGTGAAATATATTAGTAACTATTAGAGGGTTGGGATGATGACACATATTGGTAAGTGGGCATGGAATGTTGGGAAGATGGTAAAGGCTTACACCTTTATGGGTTTGGGATATACCTTGGGTTAGGTAGAATAGACATTGGCTAGGTAAGAGGCATGGCTAGGTTGGTGGGTTGAATGTGTGTAGTTACCTTTGTGTTAATGTGTGGGAATGTAGAGGGTATGGAAATTACAATATTTTAGAAAGTTATGGAAGACATTGGGTTTTGAATGGTAAGTGGTAGGGAATAAAAACTAGTGGAAGACATCCTAATGGTGAGTGGTGTTTGGGTTGCCAAAGGTTGAGTTGTTCACATATTATAAGGTTTGGTAGGGATAGAAGGTGTTTTGGTATTGGATGATGGAAGGGATTGGTTTTGGGTGGTGGTGTTTGAAGGGTTATTAGTAGAGGAAGAATCCTGGGTCATCATAGGTTGGGTGGAGATAGTGGCAATTGAGGTCTCACCTATAAGGTAAGTTGGCATGCCATAGTGGGGTTTAATAGAATGAACCAAAGTAGGGGAAAGGTTAGAAATGGTGGAAATATAGTTCTAGAGAGGTATTGTTATCAATAAGGGTGGTAAAATATATCTCTTTGGGAAAAATATCAAGGCATATTAGGACTTCTCAAGTGGTCAGGGAAGATTTTTACATCTAGAGTGTACTCTATGGATGAGGGAGAAGAAGATGGGTGGTTGGGAGGTAGATCTTGGGTTGCTTATTTTCTAATGTGTTTCTTTGTTAAAACCATGAAATGAAAGGTATAATAAGGGTGGAAACTATCTCACACACTCAAAAAGAGAATAAACAAAATAAAAGATTCAAGGAAAACACACATACACTAAGAGTACGTTTAAGTCCCAAAATTATTTTTATCTCAATTTTATTCTTATACATCAATTTAAGAATTTATGAGACTCAACTTGGCTTGTAAAATGGGAACTATAAAAGGAAGTCTAAAGATGGTTTTGAGTTGTTTAAGGATTTTAAAATATGTATTATAATTTGGTACATGGGTTGATTTTAGGGCCAACCCCATCACTTCACACACTACAACCATAAGGGTGTTAGGTGCTTAGCCAAAATATATCAAATTACTATAGTTTATACTCATGTAGTGAACTAAGTTTTGGTTTCTCCCCTTGGTAGTGAATTCTAAGTGGGATAACCAAGGGTAAGGTTTACCACTAGGTGATAAAATCCTAGTTGGGCCTTATGTTAATGTTTGATGTTTGATTTTTATGACTGATTTCGTATTGTGTGTGTGACAAGAGGGATTTGATATAATTAATTTCACCATTTAATTTTAAACTATGTGAACTAACCAAGCAAGCAAGCAATGGCTGCAAGTTATTTTTAAAAATCAAACAAAAATTTTCATTTCTTTTCAATGAGTACAAGAAAAACTATGATGCACCTAAATCTAAATGAAGATGCAAGTCCTAATCCTAGGATGAATGCTTTTTAAACTTTTATAAATGAAGGAAAAATAAAAATTTTACCTTTTCTAAGAATGAAAAGAAGACTAAAACTTGATTTGCAAAATAAAAAATTGAAAACTATGATTTCCAATGGAGAAATGAAAGAAAAAAAATTTAATTTTTAGAAATAAAAAAATCATAATAGATGAATCTTTCATTAATGCAAATAAATGTCATAAAAAACTATGAACCCAAGAAATATCTAAGGTCCCATTGGGCATGCCAAAATGTCTCACTATTTTTTTTTGTTTATTTTATTTTTATTTTTGAAAAACAAGTAAAAACTTAAAATAAGGGTATGGTGTAGAAGAACCTAGATTTAGTTGTGCACTCTAGATCTAGTCAGTGTAGAGAACTCATTTTTGGCTTGTGACGATGACCTAAAATAAGGAAGAAGCTATAAAAAGATTGATTAGAAAGATAGATGGGTGTATTGTCTAACAAATGCTAGATCTAAGAAGTACTAAACTTCCTTGGGGGCTATCAATCCACTCTTTTAACCAAGTTTAGCTATGAAAAATGAGAATATATGCTTTACATGAAGTGATAAAAAATACTAAAACTCAATGAAATAAATTATTCTAAAGATAAATTAGTAATTTTTACCAAAATAGTGTTAACTTGTTAAAAACTAAAGCTAAAATGTTAAAACCTAATTCAAAAAATAGTTTACGACTTTGTGATGCAATAGAAATCTAAAAACCAGACATTGGGTGAAGGTTGATGGGTGGAATTAGCTTGTTATTTTTTTAAAAATAAATCACCTAGTGATTGATGTTAGTCACTATACAACCAATATTGGTTAAGGCAACTGATGTCAGTCATTGGATAACTAATACAAGTCAGAGGTGACTGATGTCAGTTCTTGTGGGTTCTATTTTTGGGCAAAATGGATGTTGGGTTGGTTTATAAGAAGGATTTATGTGTTGTTTTCTTATTATATAGTTCTCATGAGAGTAGAATAGATTCTAAAGGATATCAAATTCAGGAGTTAGATACTCAAGTAACTAGAAATGGTTTGTGGGTGTTTTGGTTAAAGATGGAGTGTTTAAAGTTGTAGAAATCCAACCCTAAGGGGAAATATGGGAGAGATGGAATATGGATACATGTAGTAAAACTATCAAAAACTAATAACTAAACTTGATATAAGTGAAATATACTTAAATTTTATATTTTTCTAGCCTAGATAAGTCTTGAGGTTGGATGTAAGTTACTTGAGAACCTAAAATAATGTGGATAGAGTAACGGTGCTTGAGCTCTTTGTAGTGAGGTGCTAGGGAAGTTTGATGTCTCTGGTCTAATTTTTTGGTTTACTTGGAAGCTTGTATTCACTCAAGATTTAATATTATCTCTCAAAACTTTAAACCTCCTTAGGCATGTTTTTGGGTTACCTTATGTAACCGAAATGGGTCCTAGTCAATTAGTGTCAATTAAGGGGTAAGCAATGTCACATAAGGAAAAATAGTCTAAATTTTCCAAAAATAGTCATTTACACTTACATATGGCCATTAAGACCAATGGAAGTGGTCTAAGGTTATTTAAGGAAACATTGGTATACATGAGGAAGACGTTTAGGAGGTTGGGGCATAAAATGCCTAGGTGGGAAATAGTCCTAAGGGTAGGTGTCAATCAATTAGCCATGAGTTTAGGTGGGGAGGTGTAAAAAGGCTCATTTAAAATGATTAACTAATTAAATTATCCAAAATGGGGTAAATGGTTATGTATAAGGGGTTATAAAAAATAACCCTAACCCAAGGGGACCAAAGGGCAATGGGGTATTTTTATGATGACTAAAACCATGTGGTGTAGTTTTTTAGTGTCTAAAATATGTTATTATACTATGATGTGACATTGACACATATGGATGGTGTAGATTAGTTCAATTTTCTATACCCCATTGATGTTATTCTATTAAATGATATGTTAATTTGTGATTATATATTTGCGTGAGCATTTGGATTTCATTATAGCACATTTATGTCCCTTGCATGTGGCCCTTGTCCTTATTTGATGTGACATCCTTATGTCCCTTTTTTGTAACATATTTATGTCCTTTTTTGAGAAATATTTATGTCCCTTGTATGTGTCCTTTTCCTATGTTTATCAGAAAATGTTCATGTCCCTTTTATGTATCCCTTGGCCATTGGTGGGAAAATAACAGTTGAGCTTGTTGAAATTGTTGAGATTGTTGACATTTATTTGAGCCATGTTTTATATCATGAACTTTTACTACATAGTCTTATTCATTGATCCTACTATAGTGTGATTCATCGATATGTTTATCTAGACATGAGATTTATATTCCATACATTATATATGTTACATACATGACTTGATTTACATATACACTACAATCATGACATGCTCTCTACATGTTTACATGATATTAAATTATGTTATTTTTATACATGGAATTATACAATTAACTCTTATTTTGAGATGAGTTACGTAAATGACACATCTCGCATCTAAAAAAGAGGGCATTACAGTGGTTTTTTCATAAATATAAATGCCAACATTAATATAAAATAGTATTAGAGTATATATTTTAGAGATTTATAATGGTTCATAGATTAGATGGTTTAGTTGCATGAAAGATATTTGTACATCAATATAAATTATGGTGGCATTGCCATGTATACACACACAATTTACAAGAACATGAATTAAAAGCTTACACAAACACCTACATTTGAGATATAGTTTTTAAAATTAAGCATATAGATGCATAAAATTCTATATCAATTAATACATTTTTAAGGGAATGATAACATGGACATCTAATTCCTAACACCATTGTGTTAAAATTTCCAATCTTACTCAAAATTCTTTCAAATGCATAATTTGGTCCAAAATCACTTAAATGCACTAAATGGGTTGACCTTGTCATTTACAAGTGTCGATTTAGGCTAATGTATCCCTAAATGGGGTAATGCATTTTATATGATTAATAGCTTTTATCAAATCATTTTGACTTAAAATAGTAAAAATGTAATTAAACATTCTAAGCCATTTAATTCATCTAATTTGAAAGAACATGACATGTGCATGTGTTATTTCATGTCAACAATGTCCAAAATGGGATATTGGTTCATACACAACTAGCACCTTCTCCTAATTATACTCAAATCAAATTACGACCCAATAATATGACAATATAACCATTTTGATTAAGAAAACAACCCATTTTGATATTAATTTCATAAAATCTAATTAATCTCACTTAGGAAAATTAATCTAAATTAGAAAATTAAGTGGAAAATACATGGAAGTTATTGAAGATTTATTAATTGGAAATTGATTTCTAATATCTACATCATTAGGTGACATCATTTTTGGGGTGGCATCCACAAGCCATAAATTTCAAAAATATTTGGTTTAAGGCCTCCCATGCCTCTTTAATGCCCCTTCTTTCAAAATATTTATGAGAATATTTATAGATTAAGTATCCAAAATTGAACTAATTCATGGCCACACATATTTATCTCAAGATGGACGGTCATAGTTGATTATGATCAAATTAAAAAATATATAAATAAGAGGCTCAAGACACCATTTTAAGATTAATTTGATTAAAATTATTATGGATAATTGTCTCCACATGTCACCTTTATATAGTGTTATTATGCTTAATTTTAAATAGGATAGCTTCACTATAAGAATAACATAGATCAAATACCATGATCCTAGTTTCATTGGTGTAATTGAGGTGGTCGAGAAGTAAGCCACTCATCATTGACAAAGACTTGCACACCAAATAAAGGGGGAAATAATGTTTTGAGCCACATTTAGAGAATAGGATGCTCTACGGAAGGTTTTGTGTATATGCTTTCTTTCAATATCTCTTAATTGTCATTTACAAACCCTGTTGAAGGAGTTAGATTAGTTAGTTATGTTATTTATGCATTTATTGAGTTTTATTGACTAATCCTTGATCTAAATCACTTTGGATTCCATCTCTATATCTTGGCATGCTTGGTGGGACCATGCATCTCATAGAAGAACAAAGACAAATTTTGAATTCTTAGGTTTGTTAAAAAGTGCTTAAGAATATTTAAAAATCAAGTTTTATCATTATTTTTCCCATGTTTTTATATTTTTATTGACACATAATTTACACAGTGACTAATATTGGTTTTCCTTAACTAGAATCAGTCTTGTCCTAATCAGCATCAGTTCCCGTATAGGGTAGAACATGATATAAAAATTTGTATTTTGAGTTTTCTTGAAAGTTGTAAGTTGTTAATTTGGATTTTAATAACTTTCTAAGTCTTTATCTAATCATTTTATTATAGGATCCAAAGTTTTTTTGGATATTTTATACTCATTTAGGCTAACAAACTTTTAAAAAAAAATTGTGTTTTACCAAGGGTTCACAAGAAACCAACATAGGTTTTTATCGATTGGCATTGGTTTTGTTCTAATTGACATCAATTTTATTGTAACTGGTATTGGTCACTATGGACCAACATCAATCTCTGTCTAATAAAAATAGAGAAACCAGAGAGTAAGTTTTCAAATCTTTCTTTTCTCATTGATAAATTATGATTCAAATAAGAAGTAAATCCTCTAAAAATTGCATGTTACACATGGGGAAAAGTACAAGTTTTAATTTATTTAAATCTTAAACTTGTCATTTGGTTCTTATAAATAATTTAGAGCTTTTATACTTTATTTTATGAGATATTTTACTAATTTTCAACTAAGGCCAAGGGGCAAAGAATTTCACAAACACTTCTAATTGGTACATTAAAGTAAACAATTATTTGTTTTATGATAGATCTTTTATAATTGTGTGTTTTTTTGTAAATGAAGGAGGTGTGTATGTTATCCCCCATCCAATTTAGGAAAATAAATTAACCAAAATAACTCTTTCTTTGAAAATTCTGCCTTGTCCAAGGAGCAAAAATAATGTTGTTAAGGCTCTCCCTAAAACCTTTATTGTTTGGGTGATCTAAACACAACCTTTAATGTTTTTTCACTTGGTCATTTATTTTATTCAAATTGGCTTGTCAACAGGAGTTCATAGCCTCCTCTCAAGTTCTTTAGGGAATATTTGACCTAATAATTCATCTCTTGGAATTATTTCAACCCCACTCCATGATGGGGTATATAAATCAAGGATCATATATTATGAATGCCATGGGGCTGAGCAGTTAACCTCTCCAATTGTAATGAAGACCTAAGTCAGGTTTGGATAGCCAAGGGATTCCACTAATAAGTACATAAATGAAATTATTATGTAAAGGAATAAACCCTTGCATAGTAAGTTATCTAATATGAACTCAATTGACATGAGGCATCTCTAGTGTTAAACACACTTGGGACCATCTAGATGATCGAAAATTTAGTTTTAGAATAAACCCACTTGTCGTAAATATATTTTTGATGTAAGTCAAGTATCCCAAATTTCCATATCACCATAAAATATCTTGGGATAATGGGGTGTAATAACCCTACTACTTCATACATTTTTATTTTTGGATTAACATTTAAAATCCTGTCTAGAGCATGTATATAGATGGAATTTAACGATATGAATCAACCTCGTTAGTTTAAGGTTTTAGACGTTATACATAGTTTTAATTTATCACTTTCAATTACTTTATTTGTTTTATTTGAGTTTAAACCTTGTTTATAAACCAAAACATGTCAACTGAAAACATTTGTTATCCACCATTTTATTTGAACAAGGAGGCATTATACTAACCAAATCAAAATCATCTTATTCTTTGTTAAAATCCTCATTTGAAACATTGTGTTTATTTTTTTTTCCAATTATCATTATTAATATTTTCATTTGAGTCTAAACCATTTTAAAATAATATTTTAGTCCTTCATTTTTAATTCAAATTTGGAATCTCACCTTTTTAAGTTCTAGGCCAAGGTGTTAAATGATTTTCTATTTTACACTTGGTTTGAGTTAACTTGGGTATGATTTATTGTTTGGGTTGAAGGCCATTATATATAATTATAATATTTTTTTATCATTGTGAACTTAAGTAATATAGTGTATCATTCATGATCTAATTTCTACAACCAATTTTACTTCCTAGTACCATGTGGTGGCATTGTATTTCCCATTTAGTTTTAGTTATATACTTAAGGATTATTATGTATTTTCACATCTTTAGTTTCTCAGTTTGCATTGTTAATTTCCTCATCAAAAAGACTCTCTTATAATTTTTTACTTTTAACTTGTCAAATTTGACACTTGGTTTTATGGTATTGATGTATACTTTAACCTACATTTGGTGTACTAGTTTACACTATAGGTTTTAAATTTATATACCCTCTTCCAATTTGATAATTTTAACCCAAAAATTTTTATTAATTTTGTGAATATTTATTCTAATTGTGTGGTAATATGAAACTTCTCTTTATTATAGTCTCTTTTTGCCTTGTCATTTGTTTGGAGTAAATCAAAACACACCTTGTTAACATCTGTAAACACTTTTGAAATATTATCAAATGTAGAGAAAAATATTTTAGACATGACACAAAGGTATACTCATAATGGCGTCTATTATATCCCTATCTATCAATAAGATCACTTTTATGATGGACAAGATAATCCTTGTTGTATTTGAGGAAATTCCCATGATTTTAGGACTAGAAGAAGATTATTTATAACATCAACCCCTATAAGATAAAGATGCATCAATCTTAAGGTTGATAGAATCTAGTGCTCAATTAACATCAACATTTCCTATTAATAATTCTATACCTTGATTAGGTTATATGAATGACAATGAAAACAATCCCTTGCTCATATTTCAAAATCAAACATTGCTTTTTCTAGAAATGGAAATGAAGTGCTCATAGAGTCAACACCTAATGATCAATATCTTTCCACCAAGATCAAAAGATAAGTTAATGATATGTATAAAAAGTTATCATGGATTTAACTAACTCTTTAGCTATCACTTCAATACATAATGATGCTTCCAAGGAACAAGGGAATGTGGTTGAACAAACATAGCAAAATTTAGTTGAGAACACACCTACAATGGATCATAATGTCTCAATTAAACAAACCAAGCCTCAAGATTTTATGAAACATGCTTCACCATATATGAAATATACATTTTTCACTCATAAATAACCTCTTGTTCCTTCATATAATCATGGGCCAAAAAATCTAGTGCATATTGAGGAGATTATTCAAAATAATTTGGCTAGTTATTCTCAACCAACATGTACTTTGGTGAATATATCACATACTCCACAAAATCAACAAAACACTTACAATTCAAAGCATCCAACTTTAGGGAATGTTTATATCAACCCAAGAATCAATGGCTCACTTGCTCGACTCAAGGACTAAATCAAAACAAAGCCATATATCATAGGGTGTATATCCCTAATAAATAAATCTAGCAAGGGCACATACCACCCAAAAATAATTATATTACACCTACCAATGCATAAAACATGTAACAGTGGGATTCGATGAAATAAATTACATCATGATTGGAGAAAGGAAATAGAATCAAGAAGTACAAATTTGATGAGATATGTCCTTATCCATTTAATTTAATTATTCTCTAAGTCTACTTTCTATGCCATTTTAAGGCACCCAAATTTGACAAATATAAAGGGAAGGGTGACCCTCATGAACACTATAAAGTAATATTTGTGCTATTTTAAGAGGTATCTTACAATATAATTTATTTACATATCTTGTTTCCATGAAGTTTAGCAGGACAAGATTTAAAATGGATTCTTAAGTTACCTAAGGGATCACTAATAGATTATAATGATCTATCTAAAAAATTTGTCAACTACTTTTCCTAAAATATTGAACATGATTTGGCCATGGTTGACTTATCCAAATCCAAATAGAGATATGGATAAATATTCATAGCATATCTATAGTGGTGCATAGTATTATCTAGATGCTTTTAATATAATTTTTAAAACAAATATCTGGTCAACATTTTTGCATGGAACTTACACCTTGAGGTGGTGCACAATCTACATCTTACTTGCATAAATGCATTTGAAGAAATTATAAATAAAGGTGTGCAAATTAAGATGGAACTTATTACCAAAGGCCTTATAAAGATTTATTCACAGGGTCAAATGTCAAATTAGACCTAATCTCCTATTCAAACTATTACAATGGAGAAACCTAAGGGGTTCAATAAAAATAAGAACATGGTAGGAAATGGAGTAATTGAATCAAGACATGTATAAATGGTGATGGATCCACCAAATCCAAATGTGTAATTAGCTCCACCTAATCTACCAAACATTTTACAAAGAGTCCTTCCACAAAATGAATTTAATAATAGGTACAAAGTCTTTAGCAAAGTATGAGAGCCTATTAAAGTAGTGTTACAAAAGCCCATATTAGCTAATATGATTATATGGATTATACCAAGGCCATTTCCTAAATATCAACCTATAATTGATTGGTATTAAGCAAATAAAATTTAAAACTTCCATTATATTATTGGTCATAGTACTTATAGATGACTTAAATTGTAACATATCATTACAGGATTGATTGAATGTTTTGAAGTTGAGATCAAGCTTACATCATAAAATAGTAATCAGGATATGGGCATCTAGAAAGATCCATTCCCTCAACATAGTCAAAAACCAATAAAGAACAATCAGAACCACAAATAGAATTAGTAGCAACATCATAACCAAGGTCAAAATTATAATCAGTATGATCATAATCAAGATCGTAATACCCATTCTAGTAACATGTGTTATGATAACATGCCTTATGACTATAATAATATCATGGGGCACATTTATACAAACCACATTGCCACTATTATTGTCAAATCTTATGAATCAGCATGTGTTTCTTGAAGTACCTAACCCATTATTATAGGTTCAACAACCTCTCCCTCAAGTAATGCTAAATCAAGTTCAAAAAAATATATTATACCTTAGTTTGTGTAGGTTACCATTTTTTGACCCCACCCTTCCTCTAATTATAATGGATTCTCATCGAATCGAAATTTCTCAAATGTAACTAGATGCCCATGAGTCACCCTCAAAGGCCCTTAACCCTTGTCTTCTAATTATAATGACTCCTTTCAACCTCTATATTGTGTAATTATAAATAGATGCTCATGATTTACCCTTCAGGGTCCTTTGCCCTCTTTTACCATTATACCTAATGTGTATATTGTGCTTTTGGATCCAAATTTGAACATTGTGCTAGCCAAGGTTAAACTGTCTCATCCTACTATTAAAAATCCTTATAGTCTATCAGACCAAATGAATAAAAACCCTATGTATATCTTTATTTTAGATATTTTTCATACATCTAAAGTCCATAAAGCTACTTTGAATGACCTACTTCAATAATATATTATTCCTTGATATATTAACCATAAATAGTTCTAAACACTTGTAGAATATTTGTCTTCAATTTGATAGGTACATTTGATCAAAAATACATGTCTACTCTTGGTCATAGACATAATAACCCCTTGATATTGAGGTCATCATTGAAAACCATAAAATCAGGTGAGTTCTTATAGATAATGGTTCATGGCTGAATATAGTGTCCCTTAAACAATTATAGTGAATGGGTTATACTACAAAGGACATCTAGGGAAATAAGATCACCATAAAAGCTTATGACAATGTCAAAAAGGAATATTCTAGTATGATTTATTTGTCAATATTTATTAGGTCTATGTCCCATCATACTTTGTTACATATTATGGATATTGATTTGCCTTAAAACATACTTCTTGGTCATATTTGGATTTATGATTAATAGGTCATTCCATCCACTTTGCATCAGTGACTTAAATTTCCCCATGCTAGGATTGAAGTCACCATTCCTATAGATCTACAACCTTACCATTATTTCAAACATCTAGAAGTTGAATTTCATAATTATAACTATTGTCCTGGATTTGAATTTGCTGTGAATAAGAATAAAGAAATAGTTTCACATCCACCCAAATCTAATTATATTAATCCAAGTGACCTTGCTTCCACTTCGGATTATACATTTCCTACAATTATTGCAAAACATGTTGTTATAGAAGATGTGGGCATTTACACATAACCATCTTAAGAATGCCTTCCATATTTCTAAGTTTTCCAAGTTTCTAAAATCATTTGGTAAACCCAAACCTTCCAAAATCCTTAACAGACCCAACATGATTTGGCAAAAAATAAATATACACAAAAACCACCAATGGTATTTTTACATACTACTTTGCCGAAATAGGATTTTGAGGATTTCATGGAAGGATATTGGTTATATTATTATGGCATTGTTGATTATTTTTAGAATCCAAAATATCATATCCCCAAACAAATTATGGATAATTTTGATTGTATAGGAAAAGGGCTTAGACCATGAGTGCAAGGAATCCTAGAACCATTATTATCTAGTAAACTTAATTTGAATCAAGGTCTTATATTTATACATCCTTGGGATGACCCCATGACTTTTGATAGTGATTCTTCTAAATCAACTAGAAATGAGACTCCTGGTAGTGATGTAACATCCCATTATAGTCTTTTTGATGAGCTTGCTAACATGAATTAATTTTATTCAAATTTCATTATGACCATCACACCCCATTGTTCATTTTACCTTCTCCATCTTGAAATCATTGATTGGGATAAACAAAATTCAGTTATACACCTTGATGAATTTCAGAGTATATGGGCCTCAAAGATAGGTTGCTAATTAGTGATCATAATCAAGGCTTTGATTTTTCTTTAGACCCTTCTACTTCCTTTGGAGAATAGGTAATATTTATTAATCATAGAAAATATAAAACATCAAGATCCTTGGGTGAAAACCTCTTTAGGTGCTCATTGGATAGGGAAATAGTAAATAAAAATACAAGCCCTTGAGTGAAAACCTATTTCAAGTGTTCTTGAATGGGAAATTTTTCTCATCCCCAAAGCAAGCACAAGGTCCATCAATTCCTATCTATATATCTAGTTCAAGCATCACATCAAAATAACAACAAGTCTTTGAGCATCTCACTCTTGACTTCCCTAAGATATTTTCTAGTTGACCATTATTTGAACTAGAAGATTCTAATTTGTCATATTATATAGATCTTTATGAGGAACAATAATAAACTTTAAAAAAATCAAAATACCATGATCATGAATTTCCTACTATTCTAGAAGATGGTTGTACACTCCTTGTATAAAACACTATTGAAGTAAACTTGAGAACATATGATGATCCTAAACTTGTTTACTTTGGAACTTATCTCACCGAGGAGTGAGATAAAATTATATCTATTTTAAAGTATTTTATTGATATTTTTTCATGGTCATATTCCAACATGCCAAGATTAGACCCTGACTTGGTTGTGAATCGAATTGTTATTCATCTAGATGCTGAGCTAGTCAAATAAAAATTGATGAATATGCATCCATGCATTACTCTTTTGGTAAAAACATAAATGGAGAAATTATTAAGATCAAGCTTCATTATACCATTGGAATATTTCAAATGGATATCAAACATAGTTCCAGTCAGTAGCAAGCCACAAGGTATATGTATTTATAATAATTTTAGTGATATACTAAAAGGATGCCCAAAATATGATTTTATTCTAGTAAATATTGATATAATTGCTTATTATACTATTGGGTATGGGATGTTATCATGAACATATTTTTTTGGATACAATTATATGAAGACTAGCATAAGACTGCATTAACCACACCATGGGGAACATTTTGTTATTAGGTCATGTCATTTGGAAAAACTTATCAACATGTTATGACTATCATCTTCCATGACATGATACATGATATTGTTGAGGACTATGTTGATGACATATTAGCTAAATTAATAAAATGTGGTGGACATCCTAATATTCTATAGAGAATTTTTGAAAGACTTTGTGAGTATAAGGTCCATCTAAATCCTAAGAAGTGTTTCTTTGGAATCACTCCTAAAAAATTACTAGGGTTTATTGTATCACGAATAGGTATTAAATTTTAACCTAATAATGTTAAGGCCATTGTTAAAATGCCTTCACCTTCAAATATTAAATGTCTCTTAAGCCTATAAGGAAAGATCTAGTATATTCATAGGTTCATTTCTCAGCTAGTAGATAAGTACCACCCATCTACACATCTATTGAATAAAGGGGTCACCTTTGAATAGGATAATGAGTATAAATTATAATTTTCAAATATCATAACCTATTTGGCTAACCTTCTATTTTTTAGACTACCAAAACCTAGAAATCCATTACTTCTTTACATTTGAGTGATTGAGTATGCACTAGGGAAATTTTTTGCCCAACATGATGATTAAGTCAAGGAGCATTTATTTTGTTATTTGAGTTACACACTAGTGTCTTATGAACATAATTATATGTCTATCGAGAAGGTGTGTTTAGATATGGTGTTTACTTATTAAAATCTGGAACCTTATATTGTGAACAAAAAAATAATTATTATTTCTAAAGTGGACCCTCTTAAATTTTTATTATATAAAGCATCTCTCATAAGATGCATGTAAAAATGGATTAATATATTAAGTAAATTTGATGTTGAGTATAAGAATAAAAAATATATCAAGGGTATATTATTATTGATAAACTTACAGAATCCCCTATTATAGATACTCAACCACTTAGATTTAACTTTCGAGATGATTATATTATGACAATAGAGGAAGTAAAACATGAACTTGAATACTAAAAACTATATTTATATGGTTCTTGTACTTATTGATGATCTATATATGAAATTTTTTTAATTACACTACAAGTGGATCTAATTCCTAAAGTATTTCACATCAATTTTCATTATACTAACAACATGGCCAAGTATGAGGCACTTATTACAAGGATTCATCTTAAAGTATAGTGGGATATATATAACTTAATTATCTATGGTGATCTCAATTTATTATAAATCGAACCATAGATTAGTATCAAAATATAGATGACAAACTTGTACCTTACAAGCTCATTATGGATAATCTCAAAACTCATATTAAATCTCTAGAATTTGAACAAGTACCAAGGGCCAGAAACATATTTGTCAATGTAATGGAAAAAATTGGGTCCATGATACAAATTGATAATAATTCTAAAGAGTATTAGTTTCCCATTAAAAATTTTCTTTAGCTTGCTTATGTCTTACTAGATTCAGAAAGGGTATGTGACATTGTTGGTCTTAATTCCCCACCTAAATTGCCTTGGTTTCAAGAATTTTTTAATTATTTCCATGATCATGTTTTTTCACCTAACATTTCCAATAATAATCAAAAAATATTCTTCCATTTATAGCCCATTATACCCTTCTTGGAAACACATTTTATCATAAAGGCTATGATGGAATGGTACTTCATTATTTATCTTTGTGAGAATCCAAGTTAAAACTTAAGGAGGCTCATGAAGGAATGTGTGGGGGCCCACACCAATGATGTAGTATTAGCTTGAAATATCATTATAATAGGTTAATATTAACTTAAAATTTAGATATATGTGTGCAATTAAGTGAGGAAGTGTGTTTCTTGTCAACAACATGGTAATTTGATATGCGTACCTTCCTTGCCACTACAACCGATCACTACACCATGGCCATTTTATACATGGGTATTCAATCTCATTGGGAAAGTAAACCCAACATATTCATATGGACATAAAAATATTAGCATTACTACCAAGTATTTTACTAAGTGGATTGAGGCCATTCCTCTCACATCACCAAGAAGTAGATTGCCAAGTTTATACATTATCATATCATCTGTTGACATGGTATCCAAAATTAAATTATATATTATAATGGTGGATAATTTATAAACCAAGATATCAAATACCTTTTTTCAAAATTCAAAATCAAGCACATGAAACCCACACCATATAACTTTAAAGGAAATGGACAAGCTGAGGCATCAAACAAAACCATTATGGCCATACTCAAGAAGATTGTCAATGATGTTGGTCATAATTGGCACTTGAAAAATTTTCATACCCTTTGGAATTATTGTAGTATTCATTGAACCCCCAAAATATCTAATTAATACTCCCTTTTTTATGTCACAAAATCTATTATCCTAGTTGAGATTGAGCTACCTTCATTATGAGTATCTTTAGAGAATATTGAAGAAGACAAAGTTTATAGAGTTTCCAAGTTGGAAAAACTATAACTCCTTGATGGAAAGTGTTTGGATTCACTAGAAAACTTTAAATCCTATAAAAATAGATTTCATAGAAGCTACAAAAATCAAATTCTCCCTTGAGAGTTTGAGATTGGTGATTTGGTCTTTAAAGAGAACTAGAAAAACACAAATGTTGAATGCAAGAAAAAGGGTAAGTTCCAACCTAATTGGTTAGGCCCATATGTTATCATAGAATATTATGGATTAGGATCATATCAACTGGATACTCTAGGTGGTGATGAAATTATAGAGCCCATGAACATTTTGCACCTCAAGCATTTCTATGTTTTACAACTTTTGAATCATTATCTATAAGACCCCTTACTTGGGGGAAACTTGTGTTGAAGTTATTTTATCCCACCATTATATCCTAGATCATTATCCTTTAGACCATAATCATTATTTTTTGACCTTTCATATACCATTCTCATGAGAACCATATTATTTTTATGACTTGGGATAGTTGAATCATTGTATCATTGGTAATCTGGATCATTTATATTCCATATTGACTATATTTATCCCACCATGGACTATCCTCTTTTTGACCATATTCATTTTTTTCATCCTTGACCATTATGTTAAGAACCGGATTCTTTTTATACCCTAGGATATTATAACCTAGATAGTTATATCATTTTCTTGATTATGATCTTGATTATGACTCATAGGCATTTTGGACACATTCAATGCTAATTATATAAAGCAAATTAGCATAAATAGTAGTTTGAAAATTATTTTAATATAAAAGTGAACATGAATACATCATTTAAAGGTTTTTTCTTATCGACTGGTTCTTCAAATTTATCTAGCATTGCATATTTTTATATTATTTAGTAGGCATTATTGCCTTAACAAGATCTCACTCTTGTTAATTTATGAGAATGGACCATTGTATCCAACTTTAGATATTATTGTAACCACTACCCTTAGATGTGTAATTTATTGATTAGTTGGTTCCATATACCATTATTTATATTTGTGAACCCTGTTGCAGCCAGTTTAGCTATCATTTGAACTATTACCTATAGATGTGAATCTCCTCAGCTAGGTAGTTCCTCAGACCTTTTGTAAATAGATTATTTTTTTATTATCCAAAAAACATAAAAACATTATAAAAAAATTTATAAAATGAAAAAAAACATTAAATTTCACTTTTCCTTTACATTGATTCCACACACTTGCCATTTTTCAAGCATATATTTGAACACTCTCACTATTTTATGAGCCTGTTTTCCTTATTTCATCTAGAAAAATCAATCATGTTTCTAATCATAATTTTTTTATATCCCATTTTGTGAGAGAAATAAATTTGGCCTAAATTACATGTTAGACCTCACATCTATGGAACTATGTAGGAAGCATCCACTTGTCTTGTAAATCTAGAGTCAATTCAGCCACCCCTTTCCTTTTCTTCTTTTTCCCTCTATTTTCTTCTATGTTGTTTCCCTGTCGCTTGGGGGAAACTTTGTTTCCTTTGTTTTTGTTATGATATTTTATAAATTAATGCCTATGCTACATGTACATGAACAATTATTTTCTATTTGCACTAACATTGTGACTAATTCTTATTTGTGTGTGTTTATTTGATGTTTATTATTGTTTTGATTGCTTCCTTATCTCTCTATTATTTTTGTTCAAATCTTGTGTTCATTTTTATTCCATTATTTTTTATTATTTTGATTATTGGTCTTTTGTGTTCCTATTTTATCTTCTTTTATTTTGTTTTCCAAGTACATCTTCTTAGTACACATGGATCTTGATTATTCATATCTTGATTTTATGTTAGGTTGTATATATGTTTTATTTTTATTTAAATTTTAATATTTGTAATTATATTATTGGTAGATTTTATCCTTATACTTAGTTATAATTATTCACATTTTAACCAACTCATCACAATTGAGATACAATGTCATTTTAGGTTATTCATACTTATGGTGCATAATTTCACTATTGCTATAGTAATCACCAAGTGCTTTAGATCCCAGTCTCAAAATTCAATGAAAATTTGATTCTTAGCTCTTAGTGCACCAATGAAACTAAAAACCAATGGATTACACATGACTCTATGCAATACATGCATCTCTTGTCATACATTATGAGTCTAATCAAATAACGGTTTGTTTTTCTTCTATTCTTCTTCCCTCATTCCATTTCCTCCCACTTCTAGGAAATCTACATTGACTTGAGATCAATATAGACTATGTAAGTAGTGCTTTGAGGCATGATGTATCTTAGGTTAGCTTGGCCACCTTTATTTTTCTATTCATCTCTTTCATCACTTTATGAATTTTTGTATGCCTGATTTCTTATGGCTTCTATAGTCATTAGATCATCTCATATGAATTTTCACCCTCTAATCTTTAATATATGAATTAGATTATTTAATTGAGAAATTATTTCCAATTTAACTTAATAGGGAACTATTTAGACCCATCATCAAATTAAATTATCCCTATTAGGGAAAACTTAATTATCACTGATCAAAAATCACCCTATTGGGGGAAAATTACTTTATGTATTGATCAAATCTTCTCTACTGAGGCACATTATTATTTCCTTTCACTATAAAAACACTCTCCATTTTATTCTAATTCAAATCTCTACTAATTTCACCCCCATTCTAGTATATTTTATAATGTACAACTTATCTCAAGATTTCCCATTCCCTAAACACGTAGCTTGCACCTTTTTGTAGGTGTGTTCAAAGTGTGTCACTTATATTTTTGGATTGTATCCTTCCCACTTCCCTCCACATTGGGGCCCATTATATTCTAATTTTATTTTGATCTCTAAGAATCAATGCATACAAGCATTATCTCAATATGTATTTAATCTCATCCATGGGATAATCTCTCTCTCTCTCTCTCTCTCTCTCTCTCTCTCTCTCTCTCTCTCTCTCTCTCTCTCTCTCTCTCTCTCTCTCTCTCTCTCTCTCTCTCTCTCTCTCTCTCTCTTTGAGAGTCCATCCTTCTCTTTCTTCCCTATCTATCCTCTCAAAGGGTTATCATGGGTCATTTCCTTCCAAAATCTTCTTGAAAACTATTTTATTCTAAAATATGTTTCTTCATCCAAATGTCTCACCATGCCTTCTCAAATAGGGGGAAAATATAAACATCTAATTCCTAACACTGTTGTGTTGAAAATATTAATCTTACTTGAAATTCACTAAAATGCACAATTTGGTCCAAAATCACTTAAATGTGTTAAATGGTTTTATATTATCATTTACAAATACCAATTTAGGCTAATGTATCCCTAAATAGGGTGATCTATTTTATGTGATTATTAACTTTTTTTAGATCATTTTCAAACAAAATGGCAAAAATGCAATTTAATGTTTTGAACCATTTAATTTAATGCTTTGGACCATTTAATTCATGTGCATGTGTTATTTCATATAAATAATGTCCTAAATAGGATATTGGTGCATATGAAACTAACACCTTATCATAATTATATGCCAATAAAACTATGACCTATAAATATGACATTCTAACAAGTTTGATAAAATGAGGAACCAATTTCAAAAGAATTTCATAAAATTTAATTAATCTCACTTAGGAAAATTAATCCAAATTAATAGATTAAGTGGAAAACCCATTGAAGTTATTAGAGATTTATTAATTGGAAATTGATTTATAATATTTGCATAATCATGTGACATCATTAATGGGGTGGCATACATAAACCATAAATGTAACAAATATATGGTTCAAGGCCTCCCATGCCTCTTTAATTCCCCTTAGAAATATTTATGAGGATATTTATAGATTAAGTATCAAAAATAAAATTAATTTATGGCCACACATCTTTCTCTCAATATAAAATGGTCATGGTTGATTTTGATCAAATTCAAAAATCTATAAATAGGAGGCCCAAGACCACCATTTTAAGCTTCATTTGTGTAAACTTTCTATGAAAAATTCTCTTCACAATTCATCTTTGTGTAGTGTTATTATGCTTAATTTTCAATAGGATAGATTGATTTTAGGCACAATATGGATCAAATATCATGAGCCTAGTTTCATTGGTGCACTTGAGATGATGGAGAATCAAGCCACTCATCATTGATAAATACTTGAGCACTAAATCAAGGGTATAAACACATTTTGAGATGCATTTAGATAACGGGATAATCTTGGGAAGGTTTGATGTATATGATTTCTTTTAATAGCTCTGCATTATCATTTTCAAACCCCATTAATGGAGGTGAATGAGTTATTTATGTATTTATTGAGTTTTATTGACTAATTCTTGATCTAACTCACTTTGGATTCCATTTCTACAGATAATAGTTCATCACATATACCAATTTTCATATTCAAGAGGCATGATGGTGGTTAATGTACATACATAGAAACACAGTTTACTACTAAATGAAAAAAAATTTACATTCAACTTCACACTTATCATATCAATGGTCATGATGGGGTTATGAACATTTTTCATTCCCTTTTAATCATGTATTAATTCCACATTGAGTAAACTTAAGAAAAAAATTATATTATGTTGTGGTCTAATAGGGTATTGTCTATATATCATGATCAGATCAATCTAAATGAATTATTCAACATTTAATTAATTTACTCCCACACTAAAATATCATCCAATGGGACATTGTGCACTTAATTGAGGTATAGAGAGTGGAAAATGGTGTAGGTCAGGGTTAGTTGTGTGCAATAGAAGTGAGTGGGAACATGGATTGGGAATGATTTTATAGGCATAAATAAATCACTACATCATGACTAACCTTAACTTACATGTGTTTTCACCATATTATTCCCATTAATTATTAGCAACACCTAATTCAATATGTGAAAAAAACTATACTAAGTAAGATAAAAGTTTAATTCATACAAAGACAAAATCAACCATCATGTAGTTAATAACACAAATTTATTAATATCACCTCAAATAATTACATATATTCATGATTTATAAGGCAAAAATAGTACCCATAATCCCTTACTATTATTACTAGTCCTATCTCTAATCTAATTTATTACTTTGGTTTTTTACAATCCAATAGAGCCTTTAATACCTAATGATAAACCAACTTACTAAACTAAACCAATAACTAGTTATTTAGCCAAACTTGTTCTTTTTTAGTCATATAACTTTTATAGTATCCTAATATCCTTTCCTAATACAACTTATTTGAATTTATTTCACCATTTTTTTCAACTAGAAGTTAATGCATGTGGTACTCGATGCCACCTATTGCTATCTTCTGCCATCGATTAAGAACTATCTATCAAAACATTTTGTTAGACTTAAATACACATGTTTATACCTTGTAATATTAATTATGGTTCCTGGGTCCAATAAGTTACATTTCTAGTCCAATTATTTTGGTTTAGTGCATGTGTACATTATTCCTAATGGTTTGCACCTATGTTTTTATTAGTTCATCTTGGGTACATGTGCAGGTTATTGATTTGGATTAAATGAACCACTCCTTGTCTATTGGTGCTAATCTATCTTATCTTATAGTGGAATTGTGTGCTTTAGTATTTTATAACTTAGCTAATTTTCTAAGGTCAACAATACCCCACACTATACTATTTGTCTATCCCTAAACACCTGTTCATCTCTTGATTACTTTTCGTATTCAATCAAACTATATATGAAGCTACACCATAGTTAATTTCTTCATCTAAATTTAAAATTTTCATCAAGCCTAGCTATTCATGCCTCTTCACGAGACACTTTTTTTTATTTTGTTTGGTAAGTAAAAGTTTACATGTTATTTACTTATCTTTATCCCAATCTACTAGATTTTTTATTGAATCTCTTTGTAGAAACATATGATAAATTTTATATCATCTCAAGCCTTTCCACCAAATAGTAGGTTTCATCTACATGATACCCTCTTCACTTATTTATTGATCTTCCTCAAAGATGAATAAAATTATTTTATTAGGGTGCATCCTTGTCATATACTTCATAATGGATCTACCTATCATCTCACCGTGTTCCTCTTATGTAATTCTTATGTCACCTTTATGCCCTTCTCTGGTTCACCTTGGTGCACATAGTAGATCATGAAATATCTCTACAACCCATCATCTACTTCATTCATCATGGGGATATTTTTATTAATCCTAGGTGTGTGGAGTTCACCTAGTAATTTGATACTTTTGGGGTATTTTTTACTAGAGAGAACACTTAGGTTACCCTCAAAAGGGAGGGTAACCTAGTTTATGTGATTGTCTAATTTATTCTAAAATAGAACACCCTTATGAAATTAATATCACATTCTAATGATTTTATGAAAATATTACCAATTATAGTAGTGCATAGAACTACTATATCATTCATTTTTCTCACCATTTAGTTTTTTCCTTGAAGTCCCACCATCCTCCAGGTGAAAAACTCTACCCCACATTATATTCTTATAATAATACCAACTTTTTTGATGTAGAACTAAAATCATTGAATTCGATCTAGTTACTCTCCTCCTTTAGATATTCCTTATGTGTATAAATTCTTTGAGATCCCCACATACTATCATGTTTTTCTTAACCTCTACTCATCAGTGCTTAATGGAAGGAACTAATTACTTATTGATTCATATCCTAATGACTATTAAACTCAATCAATAGTCTTATTATCCTCATCCCTTATTCTTAAAATATACTTATCTTCTTGTGATATCCTAGATAGGTGGGAGTCAAAAATTTATAACCTCCTTATTTATATTTACCTAACAAAGGAAGAAAATGTGTGGGGCCTCTAAGTTCTCAAACTTTTATATGCAAGAGGTTATTTTAAGATTTTTATACATATTTAGTCCTTAATTATGGTAGTCTTTAGATAGATTAAAGTACATAGAGATCATCCATTAGTAATTTTTACTCCTCTTCCCTCTAATCATCTTGGATTCTCCAAAAAAATTTGAGCCTTACGACTTCTCATGACTCTAAGCCTTATGAATTATTTTGATATCTATACACTACTTCTCCTTCCTCATGGCATCAACATCATTCAAAATATATATTTTAAAACCTTTGTTGTGGGCTAAATTCCATTATTTATAGCCATGAAGAGAGTGAGTCACTTATTGGTCTAGTCCACAAGTTGATATTTATCCTTGTATCCAGTTGGTTGCTTATAAACCACATATTCTAGGATAGCTGAGCCATACGTTGGGCCCTTAAATTATAATAAGTGTGACCATAAGTCATGCCTAAAGATATTCCACTCTTTTCCTCCTAAATCTGAGTCATTCCTTGAGCCAATCTATTATGACATAAATTAATTTTGATTAGCATTTTAGATCCATCATCTTTCTTTGTACTTGGTGTAATCATTTTGAATTAAAACTGGTTGTTTGTCACTCTCTTTTCTCATGCTCCAAACCTATCACTTCATAGTGTACCCTATCTTAACCTATACAACAAATTTTCCATCATGATTTCCCCTTCTTCTTGTACAACTTATGCATGCTATACTTTTATATGAAAACCTTATCATCGTCTCTCTCCTATGTGTCATTTATTTGTATCTCTTTATCACCACCTACCCCATATGAAATCATGTGCCTAGTCCTCTAGTGAAGTGAAATATTAACACATCCAACTGGGGGTGTGCCTAATAATAATCATTATTTTTATGTGATACAAACCACCTTTTCTTATTTTAAGTAAAATTATCCTCACCAAAAATTTTAAACATGTAGTAGTTATGACCTTCAAATAAGGCTACTCGCTTAACTCACCTAACTAGATATTAAGAGTATAAATATTATTACATCCTAAATGATAATACCATGAATAATATATAATATACTCTAATAAAATAAAATAGTGGAGAAAATGTCTTAAAAATAATTATTATAATTTATCATAAATGCCTTATTTTATGGCTAGTCTAAGTTTATAACATATAAAACACCTTTAGTGCATCTCACCATAAGTAGTTTGTGATCCATAGCTTGATAGTCCTTTGAATTGACTATCACTTTTGATCTTGAGGATGATGGTATATTATTATTTGGTTTTTATAGGAGGAATTTCCTTGATAATATAGGGTACCTTACTTCCTTCATATGTGATAGGTGTGCATAATACCCATAAATTATTTGCTTTTGAAGGTTTTTTCTTCTTCATGTTCTTTAGGGTTCTTCGAATAATGTTATCAATCCAAACTAATATTATGAACACTTATATATGACCTTGTATTAGTATGAAACTCAACCTTTAAATTCTCCCATCAATGGAGGGATCAACTCTAATAGGTGGGCCCTTCTTCACTTTATGTGCTAAAGATCACAATTATATCATTCCATAATTATAACTAGACCTTTTACAAGAAGGGGTACTATTGGCATGCTCCACCATGTGATCTAGTTTAAATATAGGGTTTAATTGTATATATATACACTTTTTTCCAATTTCCTCATATAATTCCTACACCCATCAACTGCTAACAATGCTTTTGGTCTCTAAGTTAGCCACCTTGTCAACCCATGTTAATGTGCTTTCCCCACATAGATTAACACTATATTTTATCTATGTGGTGATGTTGTACATGTTTTTGAACCCATCCATGGGATTCAAAAATTAAACATATGTATTAATTTGGTCTATAAATAATGGTATCATGATGCTCAATTCTATTCGCAAATATCATGTACCATTATTTGAAGCACATATCCATGTTGATATCATAACACCATGTCTTTCATAGAAATGTAGGGTAGTTATCTTCCTTGGCCACCTTGATCACATAAAAATTAGTGAAAATTTTTACATTCATTACCTTGATGTTGACATCATATAGAACCTCTATGGGTTGTGATCTAGTCTTGTCTATAATTAACATAATGTGACGTGAGGGTTGAAACACATGGCTTACCATGTTTTTTCATGCATATATTATTAGTAAATTCATCTAAATTGAAATCTCCATTATAATTTTATAGATTATCTATTTATCTTAGCATCCAAAGTTAACTCCTAATCATAGATTTTATCCTAGACAGTCTCTACCTCACATCCTCATGCTAGGTCTAATATCAAGACATCAACTATTTTCTCATTATCATATTTATATAGGAGTTTATTTATCATGGGATTAATTACCTTACATTTTAGGAGGGTGAGTAGGTCCACAATATCACCAACTTTCACTTCATGGGCCAAAAGTTTTCTTCTAATCTTTCACCTTGAGGTCATGCATAGTTGGATTTCTCATTATAGGCACTAAATTACATTCAAGGCCTTACTTAGCACCTAGGCATATCATGACCCATATTATATGGTCACAAGGATAGGATATAGGAAATATACTATCTTATTATCCCCTAGAATCATATAATATCTTATCCAATTATTTTGGAGTTGTTACTAACTACATAACCATGCCATTTTGTATAATCACTTGGATCTTAGATCTAACCTTATTTTTATTATATACCATTGACTTGCATGAAAATTATATCATTATTTGACCTTTCAATGGATTTGAATTCTTTTTAATCTAGTAATAGGGGTGTGGGAATTATTTAACAATATGTATGCCATGATAATACATGCAAGTGGGATACTAGGGATAGTCACATTTAAAGTGATCTCATAACCCATGAATTTAAAAAGAGAATTATAGAAACCTACTACCTATTTGTACTCTAACATGGCCTTTATTTTCATGCTATTAACTAAATTTTCCAAAACTTTGGCTATATAACCCCCATTAACTTAATTCATTGACCTCTTATTAGAGGGTATATATCATCCTATCATGTGATTTAATCTCATGCCTCATTAAATTCATCAATCACCTAGCAATCACTAATATTTTTAGTGGAGGCATTAAAAATACTAATCTATAGAGATTCATTAGTTTTCATCACAAGTTGTAAAATAGGGAAGTGATTTATGTCATGGCCCTCATGGAAAATATAACATGAGGTTGTTAAGGTCTACACACTATGCCTTAAGAAATTATTCTAGTTGTGCCTTTCCACATTATATAACGCCATAATTTACTATATGCATCATGCCCTTATTTGGCCAACTATCAATACATAAATGACTTGATCAATTAAAATTATTCCTCCATCATTGGGATAACTCATGTGTCTTTTATCTTAACAACATTGGCTCTCAATATCACATCTAATGAATTTATTTATTTGGTAAACATCCTCATAGAGAGGGTACATTTAATAGGCACAAGTAATACTATAATAAACCATTGGGAATGTTACACTAGGTGAAGTACATATGAAATATTCAACACTAAGGTTATAAACCTAGAATCATATGAATGAATGCTCTCCATAGGTTCCTACTTGAATCTTTGAGGATAATGATACTATGATGTTCAAATTATGGTATGTATAATTACTTTATGAATTATTCATTTAGGAAATCATAGTTTATGATGGTTTAAGTAGGGTCCAACCTATAATTCCATGTGTTTTCACATTCTATTAGACTGGTGGCAAACTAGGTTGCCTTTTGTTTTAGCTAAGTGAATTCCATTACATGCTAAATGAGTTCACACTTATGAACATTATCTATACCATTATCAACCCCATGATAGTTAGGTAAGATCAAGATCATCCCATAGTATATATAAATGGAAATCACATTCATAACTAGTTCCTTTAGGGATATATCACCAATGCACTATTTGAAGGTGCCCCTAATCTTTAACTTCTTCTAGCTAGTGGTATGGCCTCACTAGCTACTACCATCAATTTCAGCATGGATCCTCTAGTTTCTTGGAGTAATTTATTGATCACCAATAGTAATATAACTCCTATTATCTCAATCGAGATTAAACTACTAGTTTAGGGACTAAGAGCCCCTCTTATGAGTGACATACCATACTACATAGTTTCTAATAGATTTTTTAGTTTTATATTCACCAAGTCATTTAGTGGATATGATACTAATGGCTCTAGCAGGCTCCCTTCTCCCACTCACATGAAAAATATTCCTACATAATATACCTATTTATTATACTAATAATCTTATTTTTATTTATAACGAGGTTCTTGATCATGCATGCTAGGTCAATGGGAATTAGACACTTCTTCAGTAGCTTCCTTATATAAACCCTCAACTTAGGATCCTTTAACATATTCTTCCAAGTTATATTTCTCACTTACAATTGTTTCCTCATCACTAAAGTGAAATTACTCTATATTAGAGTTATCTCCATGTCCTTCATATTATCTATGGGTCATTATGACATCTCTTGAGTCAAACTCCATCCTATCCTCAGGATCCATCTTATCCATTATCCTTTTCTGAATCTCACAATATCTATGACTCCTGCTCACTCTCTCTTAGTCCTTCTATGATAAAATATCCATGCTACCATTAATATTTAATGGCACTTAACCTCCAAGATTTTTCACATCTCATATTTATAAGGTATTATCCATCCATCTCCATGATTTCTTGGTCAACTCCACTTAACATTACAACAATAGAATGTGACCTAGTCTTGCCAATATAACCAAAATGTTTTGTTGTTGTAACAAGCCCACTAGGTTTTAATAGAATAAGGTAATTTTTTTTAAATAATTACATAAATTAAATTAACATATTTCATCACAATGAAAGCATAAATAATGATCTTTAACTAAATACATTGGTTTAGCTAATCAATAACAAAGTATACAACTAATCTATTTAGCTAATGATCACAAGATCACTATATCATGTACAATGTTAAATATATAAATGAATACTACATTTATTACATAAAATTATATATAAAAATTTATCCACATCTAATACAATATTATAGTCAACTACTATAATGGTACATATGAGTAAATAGTATAGTTTCCATAAAATACAAGTTTAAATAATAATGTAAAATGATACAATGTTCCATAGAGCATGTGATTCTCAATTAACTCATAATATAAAAAATTAATAATGATTTTAGTCACTTTTTAATTACTACTTATGGGAGGGAGAGCATCGTTTGTGTGATTTTCCACACCAACCATAGACTATAGATACCCCACACTATCTCCCAATAAATAAATGGCCCTCCCTTCGTAGATGGGTAGATAATGGCATTGCATGAATCAAGAGTAAAAAATAGAACCCATGTATTTTAAGATAAATATTATATGATTTATATAATAAATAAACCCATTCTAACATGATTTCATATAAAACATGTAAACTAGCTCAAATAGATGAAATGACAATGTTTAACCATAAACACTACTTTTGCCAAAGTTTTCATATATAGTTATTGATCATGAGTATCAATCAATTTCATACACACTAGTAAATCATATTATACCTTATTTACATGTTATTGATTTTAATTAAGTATGGGGAATCCATCTCACACACTTATTTTGTGTCATTAATACCAGATTTGGTTAAATATATATTAATATTAAAACTAATAGATTTCATGATGAATTTTTAATTACTATAAATCAAATTATATTGTAGTATAGTAAATTTACATAGACATGAATTTGATTTTTGAAATGAAACATTATAAATTTAAACATCTAATATATTTATTTCATAATAAAATTAGATATATGTAAAAAATTTCAAACTATTATACCATTCGGTACAAACAATCTTAATAATCAAATCACTCAACCATACTTGTAAGATTATAAATCTATACAATCATGTCAATAATTAATAACTCATTGAATAAAAAATTTATTCTAATCTCAGTAATTTCATAATTAAACTATTCATAATATTAGTCAATGTTAAATTGATAGATATAAGATTCATAATGCTACACATTTAGAAGTTTCTAGAATACATTTAATTCACCCATAATTTAGTAATAATGAATCAAGTAAACAAATGCATTAATACATCTTAGTTATATCAAATTAAATTATTAATCATCTAATAGAATTATAAATATCCATATATGGTATACTTTATTTATCATGAAACTCTATCTCGATATAAGTATTCCATATATCTGTGCATATTCATTTTCTCATCTATATCTCTAAATATAGCCTAGATAATATCATTAACAACATATATTAATACAATTTCTTTGTAAAACTTATCTAATAGCCCAAATTATAATGCACATGAGTATATGATATACTCACTTTAGAATTATCTATTCTAACATTTTTGATTATCATGTATACTTTATTTGCTTATTATAAAATAAAAAATTATTTAAATTACTTCCTCATTCTCTTACAGAATATACTATAATAAGGATGCATCCTATCTAATTATAATCAAATGTTCCTATCTTATAAGTTTAATTAATCAAAATACACAACCAATAATTTACTCAGCCACATGTATATATACATATTGCATTATATGGAATGATATATTTTCAAAGGACACAGTTCTATATTGTGACAACTAGTTATGTATAAGAATAGTTGAAATGTAAAATGGATATATACATATGTTTACGATTATAAATATTTTAAGATTTAAAACTCACGTCCCATCAATATAAAGTAAATCATGAACATTAGGTTTACACATATTAAAATTTACTATAGGTTTTATCCATTTTCTAATTTACACCAAAACAAAAATTCTCAAAATAAAACTAAATCAAATTGCTCAAAAAACTAATACTCACCCTATCAAAATTATATGGCATTTTAAAAAAATACTTACCTTGTCTATATGTAAATAGAAAAATAATGAATAAAACCATAATAAAAAACCAATCGACTTATATTCACCACTATACGGTTCAGTCATCATATTAATAGAAATGTATTTATTTATATAGGTGTTCCATAAACCTAAAACATGTATGTATGTATGGATATATTTTCATATACATATCGATACTTTAGTTATTAAAATTCATGTAGGTATATGTATATAACCATGTATAATTATATAATTTCTAGTTATTCCTATATATAAACTTTGTAATATATAATTAAACTAGTTATTACATTATTCTTCCCATAATAACTCCATACACTCATTATGTCCTAGCCTGAGTTAAGTTCCATAATCATGACTTGATTTCAACAAATGATCTAACCAAATTTTTTTTTATGAATATGAATGTTTCAATAAAATAGTTTTAAAAAGAACTAGGTTTGACCTTCCATTTCTAGTCGTTCCCTAATTAGGGTTTATACTAAAAAATATTCACTTGGTTTTTCATAATAACTCGGTTCATATATACCTAAAGGTTAAAATTATTTTATGTCATTATTAAAGGACTGAGTTTAAAATAAATAGGATTTATAATTTAAACTTGACCTAACAAATTCCTTTTCTCACAAAGTTTACCATAGGTATTTTAGCAGGGTTTTATACCTTTATAAACTCAATTTAAATAGTTTACATAGTGGTTTAACTAGGGTTATTGACTAGGGTTATCAAGTCATATATCTATTTTTATGGACGGTCAATCTATACATAGTACTATATGTAGACCCTTTTTTACTTTTTAAAGTTAAATAATGAAAAATTAAGCAACCCTAAAGAAATTACTAGAACTGGTTGATTTATTCCATATAACATCAAAAATGAATTTAATCAACAAAACTAGCTTGATAATTGAAATCAAAGACTACCCAATTCATATTTTTCCTCAATCCATATTTAAATCCCTTCTTCTCATTCTACCTATCATGTGCCCTACATGTATTCCTTCTTTTTTATCTACCTGCCTGTTAACGAAAACCCCCTCTTTTTCTAAAAAAATTCATTCAATCATAATGAACTTAGTGAATAAGTCTATGTATGAAAAATAACTACATAATACTAGGATTGATTTCATGTGTTCTCATGAAGACTAGAGTAAAAGTGTTAGTGTAACAAAGTGACTCGCCTAACATAGGTCAATTCCCTAATAGTCCAAACTTCAAGAACTTTCTTGATAATGATCCTTATTAAGCATTATGTACATGACCATTGACTACCACATAATAAAAATTATTATTTCAACATAATAAAAATAATGTCAATAATAATTTCAATTTAGCATTGAGGTCATTAATACATTTACTAACCTTTATGTCCATGCTTCATAATATTAACCACACCTTACTAACTATTTATGGTTAATAATCAACTAATATAAACAATTAATTTCCTTTCCATTTAGCATTGCATTTATAACAAATGACATTTATTTTTCTAAATAAAATCACATATATATATATATATTAACAAGACATACTAAAGAAATTCACAAATTCTAATTACTCTTTATAACAACATCATAGGAAATAAGCTAAGTATGATGACATAATTAAAATACACAACTAGATCAACATGAGCATCCATATTTTCAAAGGTAACAATCAACATCACATCTAAAATATTACTAAAGTTATCTAAATCTAACATTGATCAAAATCATGTTATATTATTGTGGTGTGTGTAAGTTCATAATTTTCATTCTATCATTCCCTAAGACCTCCATCTATGCCACCCTCTTTGTGTCAGGAATCTAGAACAACAAACATGCTCTGATACCACTTTGTTAGGATCTAGGAAGCACAACTGATTACCATATACAAGCAACTAACATGCGGAATTAACCAAAAGTAACAAGTAACTAGAATTGAAAAATAACACAGAATATGAGAGATAATACCCAATTGTATTGATACTCTTCTAGAAGGAAATACAACAAATAAGATGCCACAGTCTTCTTCCTTACATCTCTAGAGCTCACACACATCTAGAGCATAAACAGTAAATCTCTTCAAGATCTCACTCTCTCTATTATGGTCCTAACACATAACTCAAACATGGAGTTGGTGTTCACCTCCAACCAGTCAGTATCCACTACTACCAGTACACCGAGTATACACACATACTCAAACCGAGTACACAATGCACTCCAAGTAGATTTGCCATGAACTTGCAACAACCTACAACTCAAATGATCTTACTTTGGAAGGATCTACCTTGCCTTCCTCTTGGCTCTCCAATTGAGTACACACCATACTCCAAGTAGATCTCTCCTGATCTTGCTACCTGTTGTGTTGTTGTCCTCCCTAATCTTGCACACCTGCAAATCAATCTAGTTCTGCACACCTGTAAACCTGGATCCCAGACCCACATACACCTGCAGATCAACTGATCTTACTTACCACATGTAGATCTCCTAACGTGGCCTTGCACACCTACTGACCAAGATCCTACATACATGAAGAATCCTTCTGATTCTCAAAACTAGCACCCATACTTGGCACTATGGCACTAGGAGGAACACACCTTGCTCTCTTCACACACAGAAGGAGATAATTTTTTCTCTCTTACTCTCTAGCACAAATTACAATACAACCCATGAGTCTATTATATAGATCTCATGAAAACAATAATTAGACACCTAATTACAATAATTAGATCTGTAGCTTCAAGTCTAAAATTGGCCTTTGACATGCAAATAACCAGTTTGTTAACTAACTGTTCGTGAATTGGTAGTTCTAGAACCGCACAGGTGACCGACATTGGTCCCTGTCTGCCTGGAGGTGACCGATGCCAGCTGATCCCTGACCGACATTAGTTTCTCTTCTCACTGTATATGACCGACGTCAGCTGATCAGACCGACGTCGGTTGCTCTGCAACTCATCAACCTCCTCCATGTCTACATCAGTGAAGCTTTTAGCTTCACAACCTAACACTTTGATGATGTCCTCCCTTCATCATAATCTAAGGGATGGATCTATCCCATATCCATATTTAAATAGTAAAGTTAGTTAACCTAAGAAAATATAAAATCCATAATATACTATTGTAATGAATTAAATATACATGATCATCATGTACATAACACACAAGTAAAACTAACTCAAGAAGTTAACAATCATGTAAATAAGCTACATATAACTACCTATAAATTAGTATATGAAATCCAAATTAACTAAAATAGTAATTAGCTAATCAATAACCAATAAATAACCATAAAATCCACTAATCAGTAGGTTATCAAGTCTAATAGGAATCAGGATGTAACATCCTCCCCCTAAATCTGGTCATCATCTTGATGACACTTATTCCAACATAAGTTCTAAAAATAAACATTATTCAATATAAAATTATAAAATACATAGCAACATATTAAGTCAAAAATGTGGAATCAACCTTAAAAACTCATAATAATCCTCCCAAGTGGCACTATCTTCATAATATTGGTCCCACTAGACTGTGTATTGTGACACTTCTTTATTATAAAATCTAAGTTTACGAGTGTCAATTGTTCTAATTAATTTTACAGTGACCATCCTAAAATCCATAACCTATAAATCACTATAATCCAATACATGACAAGGATAAGTAACATACTTTTCAAGATCTGAAACGTGAAAAACATTATTTAAAAGAGCTTGATATGGTGTAAAAAAAAGCCTATACAATAAAGATTGATCACTTTCAAAAACTCAAAGAGTCCCACATATCTTGGTCAAAACTTCACTAATTTTCCAAACTTAATTAACCTTTTCTAAGGCTTAACTCATAGAAACATTTTATCACTAAAAAGAAATCCTTGATATTCTTCTCATATTAGAATAACTTTTATATCTATCATTGACCTCGGCCAACCTCTGCATGATTAGCCTAACTTGGTCTTCCATCTCCACAATCATTTTAGGTCTAAAGACTACCCTATCTTCCAACCTATCCCAAATAACTAGTGTTTTACACATCCTTCCATATAATGCCTCAAATAGATCCATTTTCAATGTTGATTGGCATGAGTTGTTATAGGAAAACTCAATTAATGTAAGGTACTACTCCCACTTGTATTACTAATCTATAAAATATATTTGAAAGAGATCTTATAACACTTGGTTAACTCTATCTATCTATCTATCAATTTTTGGGTGATATGCAGTACTAAAATTCAACTATTTACCTAGAGTTGAATTCAAAGTCAACCAAAATCTAGAAGTCATTTTTAGATCTTGATCAAAAATGTTCTTTTCTATACATCCATGAAACCAGTATACCTCTTCCACAAAATTATTCACATGCATAGGCACATCATCAATCAAGTTTCCTAGTATGAAGTGAGCTACCTTGGTTAGTTTATCAACTAACACTAAGATCACATCATGCTAGTTCCTTTATAATGACAAACCTTAGACAAATTCCATGTTAATCACCTATCACTTCCATTTTGGTATATCATAGGGATATAATAATCCTACTAGATGCACATGTTTAACCTTCACATTCTAACATTTAAGGCAACAAGATACAAAATATATTGCATCCTTTTTAATCCCTTTCTATAAATAGAGAGATCTTAGCCCAACCATGAGATTAGTTACTTTAGGATGTCCTAAATATGGGGTATTATTCAATTCATTTACAAATGTTTTTGTTAGGCACATACATCCTACCATTATACCTCAAAGTACCATCACTCTCCAACTTGAATCCTTTAAGCTTGGGACTCAAAGCATTATATGATAATGATTTCTTAACCTAATCATAGAATTCATGATCAAAGGAAAATTTAATTACCTAATCATGTAAATTATTCTTCATAGTAGCCATGAATGTTATGTACCTTCTACAACTTAGGGCATCTACAACTCTATTTTCCTTTCACTTCATATAGTTAGAATCAAAATCATAATTAGATAAGAACTCTATCTAATTTCTTAGATGTGCATTCAAGTTTGGTTGGGTGAAGATATACTTGATTTCCAAGTTGTTAGTCTTGAGCTCAAATGGTTTCCCTAATAAATATTTCCTCCAAACTTGTAAGGCATGCACTATTGAAGTAAGTTCTATATCATCAGGGGAATAATTCACCTCATAAGGCTTAAGTTTTCTTTACTCGTATGCTACAACTAAACCATATTTCATAATAACTCCTCCAAGTCCATCCCTATATGCATCTATGATTACTGAGAATTGACCATTATGATTAAGAATTCTTAGCACAGGTACTAAAAAAAGCCTCCTTTTCATCTCATAAAAATATTTTTTTCACTTGTCTAACCAAATAAAAATCTGATTCTTCCATTGAAGAGAGGTAATTGGGTTATTTTTCTTTGATAAATTTGGAACAAATTTCCTATAATAACTTGTCAATACCATGAAAATCCTCACTTCATGCACATTCTTCGGCATTGGCCATTCCATTATGGATCTTATATTTGTTGGATCCACTAAAATTCCATACATGAAGATAGTGTCCCAAATATTGCACTTTCCTCTATAAAAATACACACTTGGATAACTTACCATATAATTTATGCCTCTTCAACCATTGAAAAACAAGTTCTAGATGATGAAGATTTTCTTCCTCATTCTTAAAATATATAAAGATGTTATCCAGAAAAACCAACACAAATTGGTCTAAATAATCCTTGAACACACTTTTTATGAGATTCATAAATAATGGCTAGAGCATTTGTTAATGGAAAAAGGAAACACTATGAATTCTTAGTACCCATACCAAAATCTATTTTTTTTTTAATAATATCCTCATCTCATATTCTCAATTGGTGATACCCTTTTCAAAGATCAATACTAAAATAGATTGTTTCCCTTCAAATTTTAAAGAGATCATCAATGAGAGGCAATGGATATCTGCTCTTGATTTTTTCCTTATTCAACATCATGTAATTAATATGAAGGAAAAGAGAACCATCCTTCTTCTTAACTAAAACTACTGGTACACCCCATAATAATACATTTGGTGAAATCAATCCTTTTTATAACAAATCTTAAAGAGGAGCCTTTAACTCAACCAATTTAGTATTTTTCATCCTATATGGTGCCTTG
Source organism: Torreya grandis (assembly GCA_037957365.1). Lineage (NCBI taxonomy): Eukaryota > Viridiplantae > Streptophyta > Pinopsida > Cupressales > Taxaceae > Torreya > Torreya grandis. Next base: position 446,904 of record JARHVA010006402.1, read on the forward strand.
GATTACGGTTCAGATCCATGTATGATGTTAATCAAGAAATCAAACTCATGTTTTAGTGGTAATCCTACCAATTCCTCTAGAAATGTATCCTTAAAGTTCTTAAGAAAACTATAATCCATAATGGATAGTTCCTTATATTCTTCCATATCATTTAATTTAACAATAAATTACTAACATCCTTTTCTCTGAGCCTCTTTGAATTGAATTATAGAAATTTGCCTAAGCTTCAACTCTTTTTTAAACCCTGAAGTTGTGTCTAATTTATAAAATCATCTTGACACTCAACCTTATTCAAATAGAAATCAAACTTAGCTTTATGCTCTGCAAGCCAATTAACTCCTAGGATCAAATCATATGACCCTAGTAGTGAAGTATACAACTCCACTATTATAGTGAATTTAATTAACTAGATCTCAGCTTCCAGTAGACACTTTTTAACCTTAACCTTTGACTCATTTGTACACTATATTGACCATGCATTTTACATAATACTAGAATTTTTAGACAGCTTATTAATAATTATAGGAGCAACAAAACATTTAGTATCCCCAATATCAATTAAAATAGAAACTAGATGATCAAACCAAATACTTATCAGTTTAACGGGAGAAGATTGGAAGTCATCTTGATGATTTTTAATAGATGTATGAATCCTTTACTAAAAAGTTCACTATTTCAAAGCACAAACCTTGTTATTTCCATCTACTTCTCCTAAAGTACACTCTCTATCATAATGGTCACCTCCACAAATGAAGAATCCTCTAGGTGATCCTCTCCTATCTGATTATTGATTCACCTTGAAACCACCTTTGAAAATATTTCTAGATTTCCTATTTCTTGATATATTAGTGAACATGGCAATTTAGTTATTAAATTTATTCTTGAAGTCTCCACTCCTCTTCCAATTCTTATTTTTAAAAGTAATTTTAGGACCTCAAAATGTTTTATTAAACTTATATCTAACCTAAGCAAGAGATTTCAACTTCTTCTCTTATTTAACTACCTTCTCAAAGACCTAATCCATGGTAGATGGACCATGCAAATCTACCTCACTACCAATTTTGGGTTTTAATCTCACAATAATGTTTTTAATTTGAACCTTCTCATTTGCCTAATATTGTGGAACATATTTTAGGAGCTTGGTGAATTTATCCTATTATTCACTCACAAAATGTATGTTTACTTAAGGTTCTTAAAATCTATTAACTTCTAATCAAAATACATTTGAGGAATCCATAATGACATAAACAATGTCACAAACTATTCCCAAGTGGTGGTGGTATAGTTGAGGTTCATAGTTAGCTTCTTATTAGCCGACCATGTTTTTGCTTCTCCAACAAGCTAATATGCTCCTAAAACTACTTTGGTGACTTTAGAGTAATTTCAAATCTCAAAATATTTTGTCATCTCTATTATCCATTGTTCATCTCTATATCCCAAAATTTTTCTATTGAACTTGGTTGGATTCACCTTTTTCATATCCCATTCCAACCCTACATCTACTCAAGCTCTTGCATCTTATGTCACCTCCTCATGCCTCTACTCTTGAGAATTTTCCTGCTAATCATGATAATCTTCAATTTATACTTGAACATTCTCCTCAACATTTCCATGCACTTATTTATTTAAGTCTATGATTTGGTCCCTAGTTTCATGCATGGTTATGAGGATTTAATCCAACTTTGCATCTTACTCAGTAGTGAACTGATTTGGATCCACTTAAGGGTTGGTGTTTAAATAACCCTAATCTCTAAGTCTAATGTGTACCATTATCATTAACACTTAATAATTGAATATTTTAATGTTATTATAATCATTAAGTCCTAGAGTTTGAGCCTTAGCTATGATACCATAATGTTAAAACCCCACTAGGTTTTAGTAGAATAAGGTACTTTTTTAAAATAACAATTACACAAATTAAATTAACATATTCCATCGCACTAAAATTATAAATAATGATCTTTAAATAAATACATTAGTTTAGTTAATCAATAACAAATTTTATAACTAATCTATTTAGATAATGATCACAAGATCATTAGATCAAGTATAATGCTAAATATAGAAGTGAATACTACATTTATTTCATAAAATTATATTTAAAAATTCAACCATAACTAATAAAATATTATAATAAACTATTTTAATGATAATTATGAGTAAATACTATAATTTTATAAATATAAAAGTCTAAATAATAATTTATAATGATACAATACTCCATGGATCATGTGAGTCTCAATGAACTCTTAATATCCAAAAGTAATCATGAGTGTATTCATTAGTGAAGTAATAATGAGGGGAGGGAGAGCATCATTTGAGTGATTTTCCACACCAACCAATAACCATAGATCCCCCACACTTATTTGAAAAAAGGAATGACCCTCCCTTCATGGATGGATAGATAATGATGGTTTAGGAATCAAGAGTGACAACTATAACTTGTGTGATGTAAGATAACTGTTAGATAATGTATATAATAAAGAAACCGATTCTAACATGATATCATACAAAACATGTAAAATAAATAAATTAAATGAAATTATAATGTTTAACCATAAATACTACTTTGGATAAAGTTTTCATATATAGTTATTGATCATGAGGATCAATCAATTTCATACACACCACTCAATTAGATTACACCTTATCTACATATTAGTGAAAATATTTAAATGAAATCCATCTCACTCACTTATTTAGGGTTATTAGTATTGGATTTGGTTAAATATATATTAATATTAAAACCAACATATTTCATAAAGAATTTTTAATTACTATCAATCACATTATATGATAATATAAGAAATTCCCCTAGACATGCATTTAATTCATTAAATGCAATGTTGTAAATCTAAACATCTAATGTATTTATTTCACAATAAAATTAGATATCTATTCAAATTTTCAAATTATTATACCATTCAAGTAAAACAAGATTAATAATCAAATCACTCAAACATATAGGTAATTTTATATATCTAGATAATCATGTAAATAATTAATAGTGCATTCAAAAACCATTTTAGTTTCCATCTCACTAATTACACAATTAAATTGTTCACAATATCAATCAATGTTAAATGGATAGATACAAGATTCACAATGCTACACATTTAGAAGTTTTTAGAATACATTTCATTCACTTCTAATTTATCAATAATGGATTAAGTAAACAAATGTATTAATACATAATAGTTATATAAAATAACATGATTAAGCATTTAATGTAATTATGCATATTCATATATGGTATACTTTATTTAACATAGACCTCTATCCTGATACAAGTATTCCATGTATATCTATGTATATTCATTTTATTAGCTATATCTCTAAATATAACCTAGATAATACAAGTAATCAAATATATTAATACAAATTTGGTGTAAAACTTATCTAAGAACCTAAATTATAATGCACAAGATTATATGGTATACTAAGTTTAGAATTATCTATTCTAACATTCATGAGTATCATGTATAATTTATATGAATTTACCAAAACACATAATTTATTTAAATTATTTCCTTATTATCTCATAGTATAAACTATAATAAGGTTGAATCCTATCTCATTATAATTGAATGTTCATATCTTATAAGTTTAATGATTCAAAGTACACAATCAACACTTTACTCAGCCACATGTGTACATACAAATTTAGTTATATATAATGATATATTTTCAAATCACCCATTCATATATCATGACAACCAATTATATATAAGCATATTTTAAATGTAAAGCAAATATATAGATATGTTTATGCTTTTTAAGATTTTAATAGTTCAAACCCATGTCCCCTCAATATAAAATAAATCACAAACATCGGGTTTGCACAGTAGAAATTTTACTATAGGTTTTATCTATTTTATTATTTACACCAAAATGAAAATTCTCAAAATAAAACTAAATCAAATTGATCAGACAAATAAAAGTCACCCTATCAAACTTTTATACACTTTAAAAATATACTTAACTAATCTAAATGCAAATAGAGAAAAACACAAATAAACCCATAATGAGTAACTAGTATATTCACCATTATATAGATCAGTGATCATATTAATATAAATGTATATGTTTATATAGGTTCTCCATAAACTTGAAAATTGTATATATATTTATATACATTATCATATAAATATTGACAAGTTAGTTATTAAAATTCCTATAGGTATATGTATATAGCCATGTATAAGTATATAATTTTTGGTTATTCTTATATATAAAATTTGTAATATAATTAAACCAGTTATTAGATTATTTTTCCCATAATAAATCCAGACACTCACCATTCCCTAGCCTAATTTATAGTTCCAAAATCTTTCTTTGATTTAAACATATGATCTACCCAATAATTTATTTATGAATATGGATGTTTCAATAAAATAATTTAATGAAATGGGGGTTGACCTTCCATTTCCATCCATACACTAATTGGTATTTATAATATAAAATATTCACTCAGTTTAGCATAATAATAACTCAATTTATATATACTTAAAGGTTAAAATGATTCGATATCATTATTAAATGATTAAGTTTAAACTAAAATAGATCTCTAATTTAAACTCAAACTACCAAATCCCTTTTCTCACAAAATTTACCATAGGTATTTTAGTAGGGTTTTATACCTTCATAGACTTAATTTAAATAGTTTACATAGTTGTATAACTAGGGTTATTGACTAGGTTTATCAAGTCATATATCTAGTTTTGTGGATGGCTAATCCATCCATAGTAACAAATATATAACCCCTTGTTTACTTTGTAAATTTAAATAACTAAAAATGAAACAATCCCAAATAAATTACCATATTTGGTTGATTTAATCCATATAACATCTAATATGAATTTAATCAATAAAACAATCCTGATAATTGAAATCAAACTCTACCCAATTCATATTTTTCCTCAATCCAACTTAAAATCCCAATTTCTCTATTTTCATATCATGTTCCTTACATGCATTCCTTCTTCTTCCTTTTTATCTGATTGCATGCTAACAAAACCCCCTATTTTTTACAAAAATCCATGTCAATCATAATGAACTCAACATATAGGTCTATGCATGAAAACCAAATACAAAATATTAGGAGTAATTTCATGTTTTCTCATGTAGACTAAAGTAAAAGTGTTAGTTTATCAAATTGTCTTGCTTAACATAGGCCAATTCCCTCATAACCCAAACTTCATGAAAGTTCCCGATAATGATCCTTATTAACCATTATGAACATGATCATTGACTACCACATAATAAATATTCTAATTTAAAAACAATAATAATAATTTAAATAACAATGTAAATTTAGTTCAAAGGTCATTAACGCATTTGCTAACCTTTATGTCCATGCTTCATAATATTAACCACACCTGAATAACTATTTCAAGTTAATAATCAACTAACATAATTGGTTAAGTCCCTTTCCATTTAGAAATGCATTTATAATTCAAGGCATTGATTTTTTTTAAGACAATCACATATCTATCCAAAGACAATAACAAGACATACTAAAGACATTCATAGATTCCAATTACTCTTTATAGAAACATCATAAAATGAAATAAGCTAAGTATGATGACATAATTTTAATACACAACTAGATCAACATGAGAATAAATAATTTCAAATGAAGAAATCAAGATCACATCTAATTGTATACTAAATCTATCTCAATCAAACACTGATCAAAAGCATATAATACTATTATGATGTGTGTGGGTTCATAATTTTCATTATCTCATCCCGTAATGCCTCCATCTACACAAATATCTTTGATGATTCCATCCTTCCATCATAATCTAAGGGATGGATATATATTACATCCACCTCAAAATAGTAAATCTAGTTAACTTGAAACACTATAAAATATGTAATATACTATTGTATTGAACTAAATAAACATGACCATCATTTACATAACACACAAGTAAAAACAACTCAATAAGTTAACAATCATGTAAATAAGATATATATAATTGTCCATAAATTATTATATGAAATCTATCTTAACCAAAATAGTAATTAACTAATCAATAACCAATAAATAACCATAAGTCCACTAATTAGTAGGTTATCGAGTCTAGATTAGAAACAAGATGTAATAGTTTTGGTCTAGTTGGGTTTGATCTATCTATCAAAAGTGCATAAATAAAATCACAATATTCAACATTTATTGGAAATAATCCTACATCATCATATCATTAAATGTGACCTTGTGAGCTTACCTAAGGCATTGATCAGTGAAATTGGGGTAGGTCAGGGTTAGTTACATTCAATAAAATTCAGTGGAATCACGGGTTGGAATACTTTCACAAATGCACAAAATTCACTATGGAATGATTAAAATTAATTTATATGTGTTCATATCATAGTATCCCCATTAACTATCAATATAACATGATTCAATGTGTGACAAAACTATCCTAAGGGAGACAATAGTGTCATTTGTATGATGACAAAAGCAACCATCATGGAGTTAATAACATATGTTTATTAATATCACCTCAAATATTTATAATTTTTTATGTTTTAAAATACACTTGTGGTTCCAAAAATCCCTTAAAATTACTAGTAGTCCTATCTATAATCCAATTTATTATTCTAGTTCTATATAATTTGGTAGATACTTTAACACTTGATGATTAACCAAAGTTTTAACTAGTTATCAAACCAACCTATTTCTTCTTCATGTCATATACCTTTTATATGATCCTAAGATATTTTCTCCCACCAATTATAATCTCATTTTAACTACACCATTATACCCACCTAATAGTTAATGTGTGTGAATGAAACCTATCATTGTCTTCTATTTTCACTTCACAACTATCTGTCAGGATCCATTATTATATGCAAATACATTTGTTCATCCCTCATGATCTCTAATATTTTTCCTTTATATATACATTTATTTGTTTAGGTCATAATTTATTATCTTTTATTTCATATGTACATGTATTTTTATGGCTTACAAATATCGTATTGGTATTTAATCTTGGGCATGCACACAAGTTATTGGTTTAGATTTCACTTTCCACTCCTTGGTTATTGGTGTTAATTTGTCTTTACCTTTAAAACACATATGTAAGTCTTTAAGTAATTATATAATTTTATAGGCTCAACACTTTACATTTAAACCTACACTCATGATGTGGGCATTAAAATTGTTCATTCCCTTTAGATCAAATATTTTTATCTACATGAAGTGAAATTGAAAAAAATTGGTCAAAAGTGTATAATCAAATCTATAAACCATCTATAATGGTTGATTTATTTTATTTTATTGAAACCATCATGTGGTTACCTCTTTACTAGTATATTTATTTGAGTTAGAACATTGAATACATATCTACACATTTATGAGGTTTGGGGTATGTTTTATACCTAGGTCAAGATCCTTCATAGTTATAAAAATATGGGTCACAGTCACCCCAACCCACCATTTTCTTCAATAAGGAATCACAAATTTCTCTTATGCTTCAATAAGGAACCGTTATCTCTAAAATTTTTTAAGGGAAACATAGTTTCTAAAAACACATAGGTGTACACTTTCCTTGATATTTAATATGAATCTATGGAAATTGGCTACACATGATTGCATATTTTTATATTATGCTATTGTAAAATTTAATTTTCATACCAAATATAAAGAGTTTTATATAAAATCAAACATAAATTATCATTTTAATCTATCAATTCCATTACTAGAATAAAGGGAGGCATTTTATATACTAAAATATAGTATCTAGTACTTGAAAATGATAGGCTTGATAGACATTTATCACACATGAATTGATCATAGAAACATGGTCCTAATCAATTGTTATCATGAAAATACATGATATATTATGATTTTTACCCTTCCATCCTACAATTACACACCTACATAAACCTCACTATCTCTTTATAACATGCTATATATATTGCACAAACATCTCTAGACCCTTAGTTCAATTCATATGTACACAAGTTTATTTAATTATTTTTTATCAGTATCACAAATCAATATTGATTTGATCTAGTAAACAATGACATCTCTTATCAATTATTGATTTCAAAAATTAAATAGTTCCTTATGGTTATCCCATTTACCTAGCATGTCTTTGGTGTGAGAAATCACCCAACTAGACTCATATATAATCAAATCAATGTTTCATTCAAAATGGACGTGACACTTATTCGGTAAACATTTGTACACTATTTCACAATGAGAAAATAATTCCCTACTCTTCCCAAATTTTGAATCTATCAGTATGAGTAGTAACAAGATGATTCCAAATAATATCAAATATATGTCAAAAAAAGAATTTTCAAGTATCAAAGCCATCATTAGCTATATATATAAAGTGAAGGATCACAAATTCATAATAAAAGTAGATGGGATAACTAAATGTGTCTTGATTTCCCTCCTTAGATAATAAGATATGTATGAAGTGGTAAATTATAAAATTGAAGTGATACATTTAGCTTATCCCATTACACTTTCTTGATTTTTAGGTTTATATCCCTTACAATAACACCTAGGGTTTCAAGATGGAGGATAATTTAGAGAGTTAAAAGCATCATCAGGGTTCACTATCATAGATACATAACATTTAGAGATAGGTGAAGGTGAATATATGATGACAGCCCTTCATTTTTACATAGGTTAGTACTGACCAATATAGGTTAGTATCAATAGTAATTATTGACCTAGATTAATGGAACCAACCTTTTGTAGATAAAAGTTTATAAATCAAAAAAAAAAATAGCCTAATTTAGTCTAATTTCCATTTCAATAAAAAAATAATAGTCATTAATTCAAGGATAAAATTTAAGTAATATCCCTTTGTTGTACTTAATATATTTAACATATGTGACTTGCCAAAATATTAAAATCAATTTCAATATTTTACATTGATATGCATGCTTAAGTTTCAAATCTTAATATCTAAATTACACTTCAAATTTCCATCCTATAAGGGTTAGTATTGATTTAATTAATCCAAATTAGGGTAAAAATTTTACTTATTACAGAAAAAATTCTAATCAAGGTCCTTAATAAATATACAAGAATCAAAGGTCATGGGCTACAAAACTAATGTTACTATGAAGGCACATATCAAAAATAAGAAATAGAAAATTATGTTTGATAGTTTCAAAGATTACCCAAGGTATATAATATAGATGTTACTTGATAATAAGATAGTATATTTAAGTCCTAATGATTATTACCCATCTTATCACATTGAATGAGTGGGTTCAAACCCATTTTGTAACTATCATTGCATTAATGGAAATCATAATAACTATTTTCATGCATTGTGACAAAAATTAAATATATTTTATATAGAGGGTTTTTTAAATTTATTAAATAATAAAATAGGTCATTGAGGTCACCTTATCCATATCATAATATTACTCATCTAAAAAAGACTAATAAACCATAGGGCATTCCTAAAAAGGAACCAATGGTCCATGGAGCTTCTGAGGAAGATGTTACTCAAATTATATCTTAGTCTAGTTCACATTATACTAGGATCAATATTTTCCAAGACATTTTTATTAAGGATACAATGGTCATTTGACCCTTATGAAAGGTGAACATAGAGAAGGCATTATTTTAGATGACAATCAGTAATAAAACACATGCATACTATGATTTATTAAATATTTTGGATACAACGATCAATATTTATAGCATACACATGATAATTACATGGTACATGTTACCATTCCAATTTATTTTTGGCCTAAGATAGTGTATACACTACTATATGTACATAATACTATCAAACAAGGAAATGTCACATTGAGACAACCATGGTTAAATAAATAGGGGCATGTTTTGATAGTAATAAAATGACTATATTTTTGGATTCTCAAGAATTTTTAATTAAATTTTAGAATTATACTAAAATCATAATGAAATATAAAGTTACATAATCTATATTTCATGTGTGGGTACCAAATTCAATGAAATTATTTAAATATTAGGGATTAAAATAGGTAAACAAAGCCACGCAACAAAATAAGGAAAAGGAACCATTTAAAATTGTTATATATAATTTATGTTAAATAGCTCCATATTATTATAGAGAATTCATATTCACAATAATATTTTTTCATAATTTATTTTCACCAAAAAATATTGAATATAATGACTTCATGGGTTAATCTCACACATACATGGATTTTTCTTAAATTACACATCATTATATGTATTTTAATACAATTGGTATAGGCATATCCTCTTCCCCCAACACCATTATATTTGGTTATTACACCTATTTAGAATCATTATACAGAGATAATTGGTACATATATTTAGGATTTTTCTATACACTCACTTTAGAGGAGTGTAGCAGACTCTCTTAGGTAAACAATTGTATAGCACACATCACATCATAGAGTTTTTTAGAACTTATAGATTTTTTTATCTACCATAATATGCACTAAGATAATACCACATACATTTATATATGTTCCACCATGAACACAAGAACTAATAAATTTCCCATGACTATCCCACAAATAAGATAATTGATTAGCATATTTTACATTTTTTAATAATTATAAAATATAAAAACATTCAAAATATTCAATAATCATGAGTTAAGCATGACATGATTACTAAAATAAAATATTTACATATCTTATTTATCACATTTTTGTTTGATATCATGTTATTTTTCATATACACATGAGATTCATGGTATATGAGTGTGGTGAGGAACATATATCTTATACATAGACACAGAGATGTTGGGCTTTCCTATTACAAGTGGACATTGCAATGTATGGGGTCATCTTATTTAATAAGTCACATTATTAAATTTAATATATTTCTATGATGTTTTACCATGTTGCGATACATATAGTATTTAGATATGTCTTATTAGTTACTCATATCTTACAAATTATTACGTAGATATGTGATTTTACTATGGAGTTGCATTGATATACATGGATAATGTAGACTAGTTTCCAATTGTTCTATTTTTAATTAATATTGTTACTTTTACATGATATGATAGTCATTATGTGTCTATTGTGTGTATCCATTCACCTTATTTTTACTGACATCTCTATGTCCCTTGAGTGTGGATCTTTAGTCTTGCTTTTGGTGACATTTATATGTCCATTAAGTGTCCCCTTATACTTTTGTGTGTGAAATACTTATGTCCCTTTTGTGTGGCCTACACTTTTTTGTGTGACATATTTATGTTCATTTCATAAGGCCTATAACATTATTTTATGTGACATATTTATTTACCTTGATTATTATAGTCATATAAAATTAAAAAATTGGTAACTTGAGCATGGATAAAGACACCCAATCAATAGGTCCCTCTTATTTGCTCTTTAGAACCTCTCAATCTTGTTTTCACTGATTCCCAGTCATTCATGGCCTTTCTAACTTGACCCCAATTGAGATTCAACCCTCTCTTCATGAGTAATCCATCCCCTTAGGTCTCATCTTCCCAGGATAATAGCACCAAAGTTATATAGTATCATTAGACCCTAGGGTTTCCCATTTTCATCATTCCTATCCAATCACATTTTTAGCCTAGGTTACCATCTTTCCCTATTTCCTCTTATCGATTATGTCAGCCTAGCCCAATTTCATCTAATCCATGACCAATAGATCCATATATAATCCCAGTCAAATATCATTTGGAAAGGGTTGGAAACTATCATTCAAGCAAGTAAGAATACAAGTAAGACCACTCAAGAAATCTTCTTTATTCTATGCATATAGACAACCTATACACTTTCAAGCTAAATCAAATCTTCAGACTAGTCCTTAGCCATCTCAAGCATACCCAATTTTAGAATTTATTGAATTTCATTCACTATTTCACCAAGAACTCTTAAATGGATAACTACATATAGATTGATTCCTCCTCAGAGTATTGGTATGTAGGTATTATGCCCAAAAACAAGGTGTGAAGCATGTCTAGTGTATATTACACATAATAACTCCTTTTCCTTATTTTCCTAAGTTCATTCAATTGTATAAAAAAACAATTACATGAATAATCAATTATACAAGTATCTCTATTGATATTAAGGACCTAAAAATTGGTACATATACTCACACTAAGTAGGCAAACAAAACCCATAAAGCTTAGATCTTGAGGACAACAATGTTAGGGAAGGACTAAAACATTGGATCCTAGGGTATCTAGTTATGGTGCTCCTATCTATCAAGAAATGAAGATTAGGAACCTATTTACAATAGTGTCCTAGTCCTATATGCAAATTCCCAAACACTTTCTCCATTGGAATAGTCTATAATAAGCTAAGTTTAATTTTCTTTCTCACTGCTATTTTTAGAAAAGGTCTAATTATAATATAATTTCAAAAATTAGTATCTTTAATTAGTAATATTATTTATTGATTTATCCAACTTATACTTATTTATTAAATAGGAAAAAAACTCCATTATTCCCAAAAATAAAAAATCATTTAGTGAACCCGACTTACTCTAAATTTTGCATAAAACCCCTAGAAACCCTAGGGTAAATTCCTAGCTGATTTTTCCCATTAATTTTTTATTTTTTTCTTCAATATTAAAAGAAAAAATTCCTCTCAAATTTTAAAGTTTTATGGTAAATATTAAAATAAATTTTTGCAACCCTAGTTGCATGAATTATCTCCTAGTAATTTTCCAATCATTTATTGAATTTTTAGTTACATATTAAAATCATAAAATCACTTTGAATTTCAAAAATTCAAAGTAATTTTTAAAAAATAATTTTACTCAAAACCCTAGTTGCATATACTAGGTCCCATTAAATCAAACACATTCCCAATAATTCATGAGCTTTTACTTGCATACTTAACTTAGAAATTTAATTTCAATTTCAAAAATTCATAGTATTTACTTAAATATTATTGTCAAATCCATAGTTGTAAATACTAGCACCTATTCGATTCTTGAGGTATCACCTTACATCCATAATAAAATTGTAAACATGGTTCTCACTTATGTAAAAAAATTCTTACACTTGTTGCAAATAACAGGGGAACCATAATGGGCCCTATCATGTACATGAATGATGAAGTCTATTGTATGTTAGTATAAATCTTCATCCTTTGCATTTCATGTTTATGTTTCATTATCAAATTCATTTCCAAAAATTCACATTATTTTAAAATTCCTTTTGCATATTCTCTTTCACTCATATGAAATAATTACCAACTCCATTTTGATAAACACATTTGAAATGTTATGTTGCATGTCAAAAGTTTCTATGCCTTTATGCAAAAAATCATACTCTTTATCCTTTGTTTTATATTCCTCATGTGAATTTTTTTTCAATTTTATCATGCCAAGCACATTAAAAATGTCATATCACATATCAAATTTCTAAATTTATTCATGCATAATGCCATGCTATCTATTACATAATGTCTCTCTCTTGTTCCAAATGTTTTTCAAGTTTATCATGTTAAACATATTATAAATATCATATAACATATCAAAGTTATAAATGTATTCATACACAATGTCATGCTCTATATTCCTTATTTGATATCTATCATGTAGAATGTTCTTTATAATAATATTTCTATACATGGTTTCTTCTTAGATGTATCTAAATCTTTGGCTACTTTTAAGTATCTCCCTATCAATACTAAATACAAGCAAACACTAGTGGTTATATCTATTCCTCTTATCTTCAAACTTTGTTCATCTAGATTTTATCATGTACCTATTACTAGCTCTATACTATATTAGATTATATGATACATGCTATCACCCAAGTTTACGAAGATAGGTAGGTTGATTACACCCATGGTTATAGCTTTGTCACTTAGGTTAACACCCATTCCAATCTAGTTTTAGCTCTTCCACCTATTAAAATTATTCCTCCAATCCAAATTTAACCATAGTCTATATATTCATTGCTAGCATAAAGAGTTCATACACCTCCATAGCTTCAATATTCAAGACAACTTCTAGCTATAGTGTTCACACCTAGAATAATCTCATTGAGATCTCATGCATATATACACAGAACACATGTTCAAAGAGCTTCTCTTACTTCCATATGGGTCCCTAAGAGCCCTATAGTTGTAAACACTTCTCATAGTTATAGAGGGACCCCAAATTTGGTTTCCGCTATAGATATTTCATAACATTTACAACATTTAGAGACACAGTCTCGACATTTCCGTCATACTTCATGATCATGTATGATCCTTCTTCTAGATATAGGACAACATGATAGGGAGTCTCCCATGAGACTCATAAGTTAGTATCATCTCTTCTTAGCCTTGATTTTACATAATTTATCATAATTACTTGTATATATATTCTTTTCAATTACTTTTACATAGTTTTTTATTCTTGATTATACATAGCGGAAATTTGAAAATACAAAAATAATATAACATTTCAAAAATTTAAAAACATTCAAATAAATAAAATAACACCAAAAACATTTAAATTGTATGCATCATCCATGTTTTACATTTCTAATTCTATTCTAGGACTTACATTTGCTATCTCATGCTATTATATGTTGATTTATCTACTTTACCATACTTCAGATGATCTTCTTTGAGTGTGTGTAGTGATGTCTATATCTTATGTTGCTTCACTCTACCTATTGAGGGGGCATCCTAAAATTACATTCAAGATATACTTTGACACACATACCCACTAGAGGCATATTCTACATGATTACACCATCAATGTTATGTCATTCCTACACTACACACTCCAAGTTATCATTCTAATGTACATTACTTATTAGATTACACCAATTACTATATCAACATTTTACTATAATATATCACTTGTGTAACTCTTAGAATATACCTAGTCTTGTACTAAACATGTCTTGCATAATTTCACTATTTTTTTTATTATTTATATGTGATTCTATCTTTCCAATTATAACATGCTTTCTCTTCTTGCTTACCATGGCTTGTTGTATTGAATTTCCAGTTCCTACTTGCCTCCTATATGTGTCTTAAGACATTTACCAATGTCCTCTTTTATTCATGCGTGTGCCTTAGGACATTTGCCAATGTCATTTTCTTCTATTCATGTGTGTGCCTTAGGACATTTTCCACTATCCTTAACCTATACTCCTCTATGTGATTGTGACTTCCATGTCAACTTGATTGTTTCAATTGTATGTGTATGTGGAATTTGAACATGCCTTGTATGCTTATTTCTTATTTTGATTGACATGTGTCGATACCCCTTGTTTACTTAGCCCCTTGGCCACCCTTGTATGCATATTTTTTTATTTCTTTGTGTACTTGTTTCTTGATTTCTTTTGATTGCTTATAATGTCATTATCCATATCATGCATTTTTCCTATTTTCTTGGATCACATAATGGACATCATGCTCCATCCCTCCAATTAATAGCTAAAAAACTAATAATTAACACTTTCAGTTCCATTTCAGTACATTGCACCTGCTATTACACTGTTAAATATATATAGGAATACTCCTATTGATCTAAAAATCTCTCAAATCAAACCATGTTATATCTTAAGATATCTTATTGATTGTCATTAAAATATCATGTATATTTCTAGCTTAACAAAATTGTAGGGCTTTTCATTCTAATGTAAATAATTATAGGGTATCTATTCCTACCATTACAAGAGGGGGAAATAAAGAGGGGGTAATAAAGAGGGGGTTTTATATAGAGATCAGAGCTCCTATTGGTTTAAAAAATCTAGTTTTAAAACAACCAGAATAATAACTAGTCATCAAACCACTTAGAACAAACTAGGCTGATAGTCAAGAATATATAAAAATTATTAGTTTTATCCTAGGACAATATAATTAAGGTTTGACTATATCACTAGACACTAGGGTGTCCAATTTTGGTGCTCCTATCCAAATAATAGAAAAACTAAGTTTTCTAGAAGCAGGCAGAAAGGTAGGTTCAACTACAGTTATGTACAATCAGACTAGTTCAAATTAGTATTTTTTATTATAGTTTTTTTATAGAATATAAACATAGTGGAAATCATGCACAACATGATTTTTCCTCATTTCTAATTTCAGATATGATAGTTGGTATAACTTCCAGATTAGAATCCTTGTTTTAGACACTAGTGATTGGGGGTAGATTACATATCACTTTTGCTTCTTTTCTTTTAGTTTCTAGTATTACCAAGTCATTATTAGTAGTTGCATGCTTTATTTCATCTATATATGGTTGGAATAATTTCATAGTGGCTTTCATACAAGTCTAACCTCCACATTACCAAGTACTCAAGTTCTCATGTGGCTTCCACATAAGCCAATTTTTTAGTTTTAGAGTGGCTTTCATACAAGCATAATCTCCATCTTTTCTGAGTTGACCAACATTGGCCTAGTTTATAGTACACATTAGGATATCCATGCCAAATTATAATATTTATAGATAATTCATGG
This sequence comes from Torreya grandis, assembly GCA_037957365.1. NCBI lineage: Eukaryota > Viridiplantae > Streptophyta > Pinopsida > Cupressales > Taxaceae > Torreya > Torreya grandis. The sequence goes on from JARHVA010006402.1 coordinate 463,308, forward strand.
GCTTTAGAAGACATCTCATATTACATACATATTCATATATATTGGTACTAGTTCTTAGCTTCACTTCATGGGGTAACAATAGAGCCAAAGGGCCAACCTTTCTATTCTTGAGCCACCTATTCAATTTGATTTGACACATAGTCAAAACACTAATTAGAAAATTTATGATCATATAGTTTTAATAATTAGGTGATGATGGAGCTAAAGGGCCAACCTTTGCATTCTTGAGCCACTTTCTAGGGAATTGAGCACTCAACTATATTCATGATATAACTTTTAGGACAACATCATCTAGCACATCTATCATTATTCAACATTACCCAATATCAAAAAAGTTTTTATATTGGTTCATGTACCCAATGAGGTGTATTATTTCATTTATCTTCATTTATCTCTCTCTTACCTTACTTTGTATGTTCTTATTTTATATCATATATAATAAGAACTAATATACTCTTTGTTTCCTTTCACAGATTCACACTTACACAACATGATCTCTATGCACCATCCAAAATTACTCAAAATCACACAAGATTCATGGGATTCACCTTCTTATCATATGTTTAGGTACATTTTATATTTTTCTTTATCTTAGTATTTCACTTTACTAAATCACTAGAATAAAGGGGCCCCAGATGTAGTCATATAAAACGCAAAAATTGGTAACTTGAGCATGGCTAAAGACATCCAATCAATAAGTCCCTCTTGATTTCTCTCTATACCCTCTTAGGAATTTTTTTATTGATTATTAGTCATCCATGGCCTTTTTAACTTGACCAAAGCTAAGTCAAGATCCTCTCTTCATGACCAATACATCCCCCTATGTCTCATCTGCCCATGATAATAACACCAAAGTTGGACAGTAGCATTGAACTGTAGGGTGTCCCCTTTTCATCACTTCTATCTAATCACATTTTGAGCCTGGGTTACCATTTTAATTTGATTCCTCTTGTCTATTATGTTATCCTAGCCTAGTTTCATCTAACCCATGATTAATATATCCATATATAAGACCATTCAAAGATCATTTAGAAAGGGGTGGAAAATATCATTTTAGCAAGTAAGAATACAAGCAAGACCACTCAAACAATCTTCCTTATTCTCTAAATACATCTAGCCTATACACTTTCAAGATAAATAAAGTCTTCAGATTAGTCCCTAACCATCTAAAGAATAACCAATTTTACAATTTCTTACATTTAATTCACTATTGCACAAAGCACTCTTAAAGTGAAAACTAAATATGGATTGACCCCTCCTCGAAGTATTGGTATGTAGGCATCATGCCCACACATGGGGTGTGAATCATGTCTAGTGCATCTTACACACACTAACCCATTTTTCATATATTCCCAAGTCCATTCAATTGCATAAAAAATACAAGTACATGAAGAATCAACTCTATAGGGAGATCTATTGATAAAGAGGACCCAAAAATTGGTACATAAACTCATACTGAGTAGGAGAACAAAACCCATAAATATTAGATCCTAAGGACAATAGAATTATGGAAGGACTATAGTATCAAATTCTAGGGTGTTGAGTTTTGATGATCTTATCTAATTAATAAATGACATTCAATAACCTGTTTGTGAAAGTATCCCAATCATTCATACAAATTTATAAACCCTATTTCAGTCAGAATAGTCTAGAATAATCTAGGTTTAATTTTATCTCTCTCACTGATATTTTTATAAAAGGTCTAATTATAATCTAATTTCATAAATTAATATCTTTAATTATGAATATTATTTACTGATTTATCCTACTTAGACTTGTTTATTAAATAGGAATAAAACTCCATTATTTCCAAAAATAACAAATCAATTATATCCCTCGGCCTTATGCATGAAACTACTTACTTATGAGTGGATTTATATATGATTTTATACTAATATTTTTGATATTATTGAGTTTTCATGTTTTGTGATTTAATTTTTTAGTCATATAAGTTTACATTTAAGTTGAAACATGCACTTATGACCATCATTTTGATACACATAGTTCATGACCTATCGTAGGGCCTTTTGACCTCTTTCAATCACTTTCTCATGGTTATTAAATGTTTAGAACATCTTAATTAACATCAATATCCATCCACCTAGCTTGCTAAGTAGCGTAGGATCAAACCCTAATTTATTATCACCCTTTTGCTTAGTTATTTCAACACTTTTGATAGGAGTGCCCCATTTAGAATATAACACATCCTCATGTTGTCCACCATCATGGATTTTGTTGTCCCAAAAATTATGACTATTTTCCTAAATTTAAAGTTACACAAAGTTTTTCCAATGAGTTCTAATAATCCATATCCAAAGTAATACCAAAAATAATACTATATAAACATAATTCAAGTCATTTTTCACACAAAAATGCTTCCACATATAAAATAACCATAAATAAGATTACACATTAAGATTAAATTCCCTATTTCTACTAATTATAATAACATATAGCCTTAATATCCATAATCTAAAGTTTGAATACATCTACAAGATCACAATTCATAGTTAAAACATCTAGTGACATTGTAATTACACAAGCATCTAGAATATTTCACCAGTTTCACACACTATAGCTTGGTACAATTACATGAATTTTGATCTTTCTTTATAATAGTGGTATGTAGGTAGTGATTATCACATGGGGTGTTGAGGTCTCACCCAACGTCAATTTTTAACCCTTTTTTACTCCATGCTTCTAAATTGGTTTATTTTCATGTTGAACTAGGGTTTTGAGGAGAAAATCAGTCACACAATGGTCTGGAAAGTGTGTTAGAGGCTCCCATATATTTTTTAGAAAGGTTTTCACTATATTAAAACATCAACCTAAGATGACACAAATACTACCCTCTCTTATCCAATCCCAATGCTCATGTATGAAGGCCTTTCCAACTCTAGTTTTAGTTTCTACCTAGTTAACATAGTTAGGTAATATCATGTACACTACAGATAGTAAACGATAGTGCATAAAAATAAAGTGCTTAAAAATATAGTTTGGATGGGAGATTTTTAAAATGATGTTAGTTTACCACACTATTGTCTAGGTAGGGTGTTGTTTTTCTAGGGATCTTAAAAATAAGCATTCTCATAAGGTTCATAATCCTATACAAACTAGACTAATTTGAAATATTGTAGTCTTAGGGCTCAATATTTTCTCAAATTATGGGAATCATGTTTGGAATGTGTTTCAATTTAATACAAAGGTTTTCACTTATAATATTAGTTGTTATTACTTAGTCTCAGAATCCATATACACCATCTATCATATTTTGGGCATGTGTGTGGCATATGATTGCCTTTTTTGTTTAGTTTTTCAAATTTTTGGATATTTAATGAAGATATTTTTAATTATCCACATTTTATATACCATAAAAAAAATATATGAACTAATTACACCAATTATGTGCCAAAATTTCACCATAAATGAACCTACGTCATCTGTAGTGGTCGGTTCCCCCTTTTGCTAGTTTTTACACCATAACACTTTATTGGGATTCATATAAGGATTCAAAGCCACTTCAATACCATGGGTATGTAATAATGGAGTAAAAAATACCTTGAGTTATTAATGACACACTCCTAATCAATGAGGATCAGGGAATACACAATCTAATCTAGGTTATTTAATGTGAATGAAATCTTCAAGGGGCTTACCCTCCAAAATCACTAGTATTGCACTATTTACACAATAGAACACAATGATTCATGTACCCAATCAAGTGTATTTATTAATTTTTATTTATTTCTCAATTTATTTTTCTTTGTTTATTTATTTACATATTAAGTAATGAGTTATTTTATACATGTTTAACTATAGGTTTTTATGGGGAGCAAATTTTGACATTACAACCTACATTCAACACTACACTTTACATGTAAGGTCAGGTGCACTCTATTTTTCATTTTACTCTAGTAATTACTATTTATTTCATAATTATAATAAAATAGAGACAAAATGTAGTCACAAAACTTTACATTTAAGTTTAAACATAAACTTATGACCATCCTTTTAACACACTTAGCTCTTGACCTATCATAGGGCCTTTCGAACACCCTCACTCAAATTTTACATGGTGATTCACCCTTAAAAACATCTTAAGTAACTTAAATACCTATACACCTAGATTAATTAGCAACTTAGGATTAGACCCTAATTTATTATCACCCTTTTGCTTAGTTGGTTCTACACTTTGGATAAGAGCACACCATTTGCACTATAGTGACCCATGTTGTTATCCATTATCATGGATTTATTCTTCCCACTAATTAATGATTATTTTTAAAAATTAAAATTTACCCAAAGGTAAACCAATGAGTTTTAATAAAACATTATTCAAAGGAATACAAAAACTACAACTATATAAACATAATTCAAGTCATTTTTCACAGAATGAGGCTTCTACATAGAAAATCACCTAAACTCAAAATTCACATTGAGATAAAATTACATATTAATTCCATTATTTTAATAGCATATACATAGTATTCATAATCTAAATTTTGAATACATATAAAAGGTCACAAGTCATATTTGAATCATCTAATAATAGTAAAATTGCACCAACATATAACATATTTCACCTATTACACACACACCATCATATCTTGGGAGAGATACATGAGGTTTTATTCCTCTTTAAATTAGTGTTATGTATGAAATGATCATCACATGGGGTGTTTAGGTCTCACCCATATTCAATTAATAACCCATTTTTATTTTATGGTTCTGCCTTGGTCTTCTAACATGCTAAACTAGGGTTTTGAAGAGGAAGTAAGTCACACATTGGTCATATAAGTAAATTATAGGACACCTAATATTATACAAACTAAAAAAATGAAGTCCCAAAAAACCCAAAAATATTTTCAATATATGACAACAATGCCCTAGGAAGATACAAATTGCCCTTTTCTCTTTTCTAGTACCAATGCTGATGTCTAAAGGCCCTATTATCTCTAGTTTCATTTTATACCTAGTAATTGAGATTAGAATAGTTAGCCTCAATATATAAAACATCCCACATCTCATTTTTCTAAGTCTTTTTGTTTATCCTTATACTTTCCTTATTTTGAAACATTTAATTTTTAGCATATTTCCAAATTAGTTTTACCATTTATTACATTTATTTTATAGTCTCATTTTACAAAATAATTTATATAATTAGGGTAATTACATATTTATTTTCCCAAATTTGATAAAAAATTATTGTTTTACAACCTATCGATTCATAATTGTATAATTTATCCATAAATATTGTTAAGGTTTCTTTCCTTCTTTTTGTTATTTCTTATTTTTCTTCTAGGGTTTTCAAATCTAAAACTTTATTTATGGCATAAATATTACACATTTTAATTACTTATTTAAACTAATCTATGGCACTCATATTCACACAATTAAGGCACTATTTTCCATTATTTTTTCTCCAAGATAAGATTTTTGTAATTCCTAGAAATAACACTATAATGGCATATACAATGGATAGATTTGATGAAATAAATAAGAGTCAAATGTACCTATACAAGAGTGAATATATGCAATATCAACTCATAAAGAATTTAAGATATAAAATAAATAAATCTATTGAATGGAAATAATCTAACAATTATAATCATGTAACCATCATAGATACAACTTATATTCTAGCATTCAATGTGGGGATATCTTAGGGCTTATACAAATTATTGTTTTAATACCTAATTATTAATTGGATCACTACCTATTATTATCACACATTATAATACTCTTAGTTTTTAATCCTTTATGCATTATCTTTATAATTATCAAGTTAAGGTGCTACATTTGGAGCAAGGTGCTTTGAAACCAAATCATGCCCTTGATTCTCACATTTTATTACATACTCCATTAGCACCACACATAAAATTATATCTTCTACATATATGTTTTATGGAACCTAATCTTACCTTATAAGATTATAAGGGTTAATCCAAACGACATTTATGAGCATTCCACATAACATGTTGGAACTATGTGTCCAATGACAAATTATTGACTAAGTTATTTACATTAAGATAAAATTAATATGATTTTAAATGGTTTTAAATATTACATAATCAATCTAACATGACTTAAACCCACTATATTATACATTCTTATCACACTTTTTTATTATTATCAATGAGAAATTCTCATATTCTTAGATTTCCCAACTTACATAAAAATTCAATGAACGTATTACAAAATATGTCTTAAGGTACAAGAGAACACTATCTAAAATAAAAATCCTATGGAAAATAAATAACTCTAATATATGTTAAAATATATTTTTATTTCATTCTTCCATTATTCAATCATGTTCAATAAATTCCCTTCATTCACATAGTTATGCCATACAGTAAAGGAAAGAGAAATCAAGATTTTAGAAATAAAAAATCTTAAGTATGTAATGAATACCAATTTAATACAATGATTAAAAATAAACCCCAATATAAGGTGAGGGAAACATAAAATATGAATGATCAAAAGGAATTATTAAAATTAGTTTAAAAAATAATTCAACACATTGTATTATCATCTCCACCTAGGATACAATTCACTAATCTACCAGAAGCTCCATCCAAGGATATAAAAATACTTTTGGAATGAAATTTAATATTTATTCCTCCTATTAATTATTTTAATACTAATTGGTATATTCTAAAATAATTTAATCAAAATGTATTTTGAGATTATCATAGGGCATAAGGAAACACTACCAATAGATGTATTAGTCTAAGGCACAAGATTCAAGACTTGATATATACAAACATCATAGATGTGAGATCATGTATAGAGTTTCAAAAACCACAACCAATTGAAATAAAATTAATGTAAACATTTAGTGATCCTTTTACTAACTATATAAATAATGAGATAGAAAATACTTTAGGAGTGCATCATGCCTATAATACACACCTTCCTCTAGCCTCTTATCATTATCAGTCAGAGGTTTTGCATCCTTTGAATGGAATCATTGTTACCTACAATATTATATTACCCCCAAAATATTTCATCATATTTATAGATCATTATATAGTAGATTAAGACTTGAATTTTCATTCACTATTCATTTAATCATACATTTACCACCAACTTATTCATAGTGTTATGGTTGATAATGGTTTAAGCATAAATATATGCATTGATACACTTCTATATAACATTGGATACACATATTAGGATATAATACCATTCACCATGGAATTAAGAGGGGTTAATGGATATATTCAGAGCTCCATTGGTTGGATCAAACTACCACCATATATTGGTCTAACACATGTGGCCACTAGATTAATAATAGTAACTAGTGTAGGGGTATTTGATATGTTTTTACTATGCCTTTTTATTCCAAATATTTATAGTGTTCCTTTTATATTTCACTGATTCCTAAATCATATCTATGCTAATGAGGTAATCACAGTTCATGGTATCCCATATGAACACCCCTATCATAGTTTGATATAGTATAAAAATAATAGATTCTAGTTGAGGCACCTAAGAGGGTTCAACCTACTCAACAAATTTAGAAACAAATATCAACACTAACAAGAAGGCACATCCAAAAAATGACCAATTTCATATAGTTTTGTCACAAATTCAAGAGATCCTCTTTCTACCCTGACACATCCAACATTTAGCTTATAAATCACTAAGAGTGTTTCATAAAAGACACCAAATCAGAGATATTCAATACAGTGATGGGTTCACAAAATCCATAGGTTCATAATTCCCATTAAAATAAAAATATAATCCTAATCATCATCATTATCATTGAAATAAAAATAAAAAAACAAATCAAATTTAAAATCCATAATTTAATTCAATACATTCTCAAAAGTTTGACACTTTCCATATGTAGGTCATAATTCCTAACTTTGACATGGGACCCATAGATTGTGATTACATAACATGACTCATATGTATCATTTCTCTCCTAATTTTTTAATTTCAATTTACATATATAGTTTAAAAATAAAAAAATAAAAAATTCTATAAATATCTAAAATTGTGACCTATGCATGATCATGTTTAGACTCTTTCTACATCAATTAGTTTAATCACAATTGATTATGTACTTATTTTAGCTATTTTATACCATATATGCTTCACACAATTTACATGAGTGACTAAAAATCTTATGGGATAACACTTCCAAACCTAGTTATAGATGATTTCAATGTGAAACATTCAAAAAATTTAGTAAAAAAAATCACTAATGGACAACAATACCCTTTTATATTTTTTAGTTCCCCTCAATGTTTCCTAGTGAGCCCATAATATCATTTATTAGTTATAAATGACACATGCTTCCTAAATATTTTACATAGACCATATCACTCACTATGGGCATTCCATAAACATGTTTTATCATTTTGTGACCATATTTTCTTACTTAAAGCTTAGTATTTTCATTACATTACACTTATCAATATTTCTCATTTACTTACACACTTATATATACTATTATTTATATAATTTATTAAACCTCTATATGTTTCAAATTGTTTATGTTTATCAACTACACATTCATGCATGATTTCATGTTTATTTTTGTGCTTGATGTTGTGTATGTTTATTTCAATTGAGGACATTTGAATATATCATTACGTGCATGGACCCAAGCCTCTATTCTATAATTATTTGCATGTGAAGACATTTTAACATGTCTTTATGTGTGTTTGTGACAGTTTAACATGTTCTTTATATGTGGTTCCTTAGCCTTCTATTTGTGTGCCTTATGTGGTTTGTATGTACTTTGTGTATGTGTATGTCATGAACATGACACTTTATTGATTTATTGATCATTTTTATTATAATTTGGTGTTGTGATGGATATCATGCATCCCTCACTAAGTAGTTATAATCAACATTTGATGGTTAGTTCATATCACTTATATGTGTGCCTAAATTGTTAACATATATATAAACATTCATGTTATGTATGTTATTTGTAAAATTTATCTCACATTTACATATACTCAGTTTATTTATATGATGATTTCATGATTATCCATGTTATTATTACTACTTAGATTTAAATATCTTTTAATAACATATCTCACATAACATTTTATATTGAGTCAGTTATTGTTTAGGCATCACCTCGAAATAGGTAGAATATTTAGGAGTTTTAACTCATGTAATTTACCCACTCAACACTTAGTTTAACACTCAAATAAACATAAATAATACATTAGTATTAACTTGTAGGATACAAATGGTAAACCATGGTGCATACGTAAAAAATTTCTCAAAAACATAGTTTGGGAAGTGTTTTCACTTGGATTTACACCCTTTGAGGATATGTCTTATCTCTCCTCATCCAAATGTCACAATTAAAACACCTCTATGCTATGGGTAGCCTAAGGATGAGTTGAATCTCTAGATAGGACTATCTCCCTTGATGTACCACTTTTTTATCACTACTACACCTATGATTACAAGGAAAAGGGAGAGAAAACTAAAAGTAAATTATCATAAAGGAGGTGATAAACCAGATTGATTGATGACTAGTAACTAGCTACATGTCACACATGAAACCAATAGACTAACTAAGAATACAATTCTCTAATCTGAGTCTTCTCACATCAGTATTTCATTATAAGGTTGTGATGAATGTTTAGGCTAGGAGGACTAGACAAGAGGCCTAGAGTGGCACTATTTTAATATACTAACTCCCTCAACCTTGAAACTTAATAGAAAACTTCACATGACCTAAAATAAGAATATTTTAAGCTACAAATAGGTGGGAGAATGAGACAACGATGATAAAGAAACAACAATCGTCACTAAGCAAGATTAATCATTAAAGTGAAAACACTATAAATAGTCATAAAAGAGGTAAAAATAATTATCATTTATTGATCGATTGTATGTAAATGAGTAGGGCTTATCCATACTCAAGTAGAGCATTATTACAATAGCCAAAATGGCTAGTTCTTATAGAACTTGAGAGAGAAGTGGGAAAAGAGGAGTAAAAAGGTCAAAAGGAAACTTGTCATGCTAATAAAATGAGTTACATGTGAATAATAAGATAATGTGAAACCTATCATGTAAAGTTAAGAAACACAAGTGTCAATCCAAGGTATGAAATTCTTATAATATGGCATGACATTCCTTTTATTGGCTAAAACAATTACCTTCCTCATTTGGGATCATTTAATGCCTCATAAATAACTAGGGATAGGTATAATTATTGGATTGAGGGGGAAGGGTTGTATACGTGCTTCTCCATGCATTGGTTGCAATCTTAATCACTTGGATTCCTCTAAAAATGAGCCATCACTACCTATAATAATAAAAACTCCACTTTCACACACCTTGTACACTTGGATTCCAAAATGGCTTAAATTTATCATTAAAATACATAAAATGGATTGTATGACACCTAAAAATACCCTCCATAGAATTCTATTACTCAGGCATACCTTAAAATTAGCTTCCTTGAAGTTCACACACTTCTCACTATCTTGCTCATTTTTCTAGTTTTGACTAGGTGAGATGAAATCTCTAGTAGGCACACTTAGTATTTTTGATAAAGGATTAAATATCCATAGGTATTTATGATAAGTCCTTATCTTCCTCTCAAATTTTATTTCAGCTCTTGAAACCTCCTAAAAATTACACAATGAATAAAACTATCAATAAAATTAATTTTGTACCCTATCTGTATAGATAGGTTCAACTCAAGTGGATGGAAATGGTATATATAAAGTCCTATACAAGTTAAAAACATTTACCAAACCATTTTGGTCCATTTGGATACATCTTTTTTTCCCAATCAATTCCTTAACTAGGGTTTGTGAGGGTTTTGAGTGATTTATGATCTTAATTTGTGTTCATAGAGATGAAACGTTAAAATTACAAACTAATTACACAATATCAATGATAAATAACCTTTTTAAAATCTCAAAACTTATTTAATATCCATGCAAATATTTAGAGAAGATGTGAGCACTCAAAGTTGCCCTATCAAGCTCTTTTCTCCATTTACATAGGCCTAAGTTGGATCTTGGCCAAAAGTGACTCTCTTTATGATTTATTTGAATACCAATATCTTTGAAACATATATTATTATTACATAAACATGTCCTAGTCCATTTAAATTCCTTCCTAAATTTATAAGTGATATTGGTATCCCAGTTGGTCTTTAGGCCTAAACCCTACCTAATAAACCTGACTACAACTCTTATAGGTTTGGACCATTTGTTTATCTTAAAGCCTTTATTAATGTTTTACGATTTTTATCTAGGTGTTATACAAATATATAAACCTTATATAAATGTTCACCCAACTCCTAGCTCATCCTTTATCTCTCTTTCTTAAAGATGTAGGGTTTACATATAAAGGGAAGTACCCTCTATCTAAGATAAAATATAAGGTACTTCCCCTATTTTGTTATAAAAAATGATCATCAAAGGAAATTATCAAAGTGTAAAATATTATCTTCACTAAATATTATCCCTTGGTAGATCAATGGATCTCTTAACTCCTCTAAAATCCAAAACAAACTGTTGGAAGGTAGATTGCATGCAAGGTTCAACCATATGGACTATTTATGCATCATTGGGTCCTCTCTCTACTTGTTTTTTTATGACAAGAGATTATAAATACCATCATTTTCATGATGATGGTGTTATATTTCTATGCAATACTTCAAATCCCTACATACTTCTTCCCATACCTTGACTGGTCAAGGTTGTATACAACTTTCCTGATTATGTTTTGCTTCAATGTACTGCACCTGTAGGTGTTTTTGCATGTTTTATATTTGAAAAAATTTAATAAGATTCCTTGAAACCATACATTATCATTTTTTAATGATTTTTACCCACTCATTTCATGTTTGGGTTATACCCACATCTATAAGCTTACTCTTTGCCCTTTCATAGTCAAACACAATCAACTATGTTGGTCCTTATAGGTGTATATGAGGGTAAAAATTTAGTATTATAACCTCTTTGAATGATCCTTATATCATACATGCTCTTTGATATGCCTTCAATCTGATAATATAGTTCAATCATGAAGATATACTCCATTTGTAACCTTGGGTGCTAGAGTCACCTTGCATCTCCAAATCTTGTATGTATACATTTTGTGATGAAAAGGAGGTATATAGGTAGTGTTGTAGTCAAAACTCAGTATATCCTTATATCATGATGATATTTATATCATGAACCTTCATTTAAACCATCTATAACCATTTAAATTTGAAGGCATGACCTAATATTATTGACTTCGATGAAAATTTTTCTTTGAGATTTAAACCTATAGGTGATCATTGCCTAAAATTAGTAGCCAAAGGATCATCTTTGGGTCTTTTAGAAACTACCTTCCATTAGTCACTACACCATAAATGTTTCAAATCTAATCTTCTATATAGATGATACAAGACAAAGTCATTAGTATACATCAAAACTCTTTGTGAATTTGTAATAAGACCTTAATAAAATGACTTAGGCCTCTATTCTATGTTTTTAGGGATTTGACCCCTAAACATAGTCCTTTCACCATTTGAAGGTAATCCTCTCTCTCATCTACCAATTTATCATTCTAAATAATATCTACCATGACATACTCAATGCATTAGAACCTCAATAAGGGTTTCACCATGTATTTTGATAGGTGTTATGTTGTCCATATGACACTCTAATTTAAACTTAGCAAAACATTTCTTTTTGTGTCAAAATATTGGGAGTAGAACTTGATTGATGTTGGAACTATTATGCTTCCCAAATCATTTCAAAATATTTTGCCTCTAATGTCTTGAAACATAAACCATTTTTCACATCATCTCTTGGGAGCACTAACACCATTAGGCTACCCATTTTGTTTCAAAAGACTTGTCTTCTTCATCTTGCATCTCCACTATCATTGTTGTAAAAAATCACTTGAGCCTTATTGAATATTGGATTAGCATGGTCATGTTGTTCAAATATTTTTATCTCTTTATCATCAAATTCATATTTTATCCTTAGTTGAGTCCTTTATTAACTATTACAAGTTCAAATTCAAATATTGGTTGATTTCGATTTAGACCTCAATTTGTTTGGTTAATACCCAAAACTTCCTATATTGGATTATGTATCTTGGGTTAAAGTTTCACTCAAATTCATAAAATTATATTGCTTTGTGATTTTATCTTTTCCAAATCAATTTATCTTAAAACATCTCTTTTTTAGCATTTTATACCAATCATATCATATTTTATGCATAGAATCACGTACCTTGTCTATGACAAACTATTCCAAGTTTGTTAGATTAATTAATAATCCTTTTAAAGTTGATATTCTATTGCTATTTGGAAATTATTCCTTGCATATCTAGTTTGAGCTTAGTTTTTGACTCTATGTTTAGACAAAATACCTAGCAACTTTTATCTTTAGTAGCTTAGACCTACTTGGAACACATTTCAACATTAGAGTTTGGTAGTTTTAGTTTTAGGTAATTAGGCATAACCTTTATGTGTATCAAATACTTATAATTTGGCATTTGATGCTACACTATTTTTATCAAGTCTTTACATAGAATTTTTGGATATTTAGCTCAACCTTTGACCAAGCTAAATCATGTTTAAACCCTTTGTCCTTTAAATAATATTTTTTAGAGTTTGTAGAACTTGCAAGCCTTTTTGTTTTGGAGCTTTCTTCTTTGATGCAAAAATGCCTAGATACACTTATGGTGGAGTCACGTACAATTAAAATTATGATGTAATTGCCATACAAAATAAATTTGATTTTTATGGATTTGTTTAAGACCCCTTTGATGATAACATGATATGTGAGACAAAGTTTTATCCACCTTAAAATAATCAAATCAGGGATCAATATCAAGACTTCACCTAGAATGATATGGTTAGTGAGGAGGAATTGGGTGAAAACCTCTATGATGAGAATGATTACAAGACAAATTCACACCTTCCTTACAATAATTAATTCAGGGACCAAAGATAAGAGTCAAGTTATAATCCAAATCAAGACCTCTTTGATGATGATATGGTTTATAAGGAGGACTTTGATGGTTTGGTTTATATGCATAACCAAGCTCCAAAAAATCTAAGGAACACCATTACCATTCCTAGACCTCATCCATTGGTTTATGTGAGTAACCAAGCTCCAAAATACAATTTCATTATCTAGTACCCATTCCAATATAAATATAATCCAATATCATGAGGAATTTGACCAATCCAATCACAAATCCAATCATTCAGCCTAAACCTCATCCAATCCAACCAAAACATCAACTAGTCCAATCAATCCCTCAACTAAGCCAATCATTCATAGACCAAGCTTTGTTCAAAATTGGTATTTTCTAACTCATTGGAAACCAAGGCTAAGAAAACCAATCGATCCAAGATGTTTTTGTTGAACCAACCATTTTTGATAAGTCAACCTATGATGAATCACCTTTTAATGCTATACATGTTATCAAGGAGTCTCATTCTGACAAGCCATATTTATTGAGCCACTTCTTAATGATTATAACTACCTTTAAAAATCATTACCTTGACCATATGCCTATTTTTTAAGAACTTCCCTTTGATAATCAAGTCTCTAAGGAGTTATCTCTTGACCTTTTTCCCATCCTAAAGAAATCTCACTTTGACAAACAAGTCTATATGGGGCCCATTATGCAATCATAGGACATTACTTATCCAATACCAAACATTCAACAAGACATCATTGTAATAGAGTATCCATAATATGAAGAATCATAGTTAGAGTCAGGTTTTATTCTTAAACTAACATTTTATTTAACATTAGAATCAAAATCAACATCAGATCTAGAGTCCCTTAAGTTAGAATCAGATTCAATAATAGAATACATTCATGGTTTTTACAACATTGGTTATGCATGCCTCAAAAATCAATTTGAATACATTTGTGATATTTATACAATTTTTGAGGATGATTAATTTATCATCAAAATGAGTTCTCCTAGTATCTTCTATGAGGATTAAGTAGCCTATCTCCATTCAATCACCATTCCACATGCCAGTACCATCAGCCATCATATCCATATCATTGACATTCCACCTTCCACAAGTGTTGATTTGGATTGACAAAATCACACCTTATAGAACTACATCCATGGTGACATAACAATTGAAAAAGAGCAAAGAAGCCAAGAACACACTCATACAATTGAAGAACACTCTCTTAGTAAAATCTTTTTGGAGGTTTTAGGGGGCAATCAAATTTAGAACTCAACATCTCCTAGTGAAACCTTTTTAGAGGCATTAGGGAAAAATCAAATTCAAAAGTCAATATTACTTAGTGAAACCTTCTTGGAGGTACTACAAGGCAATCAAGACAATTTGAATGGTAGAAACTTCTTCAAGGTACTAATAACTAAGTTAAAAAATTATTCACTATTTGATGAAGATATTATCAAAGATCAAATGAAAATAGCTTCCTATCTACAGCCTAAACAATAGAATAATATGATGGTGTTATCAAGATAATATTTATAAGTCTTTAACCCCACCACACCCAAAGTTATGTCGAATCTAAAATTAGTAACATTGTGTATGCTTGACAATTCTGATATTCATTTATTTCCCCACCATTATTCACTCCATTATCATCCACCATTCTATTTAATAATAAAACATATCACTTAATATTTATCTATATATACCATCCATGATCATACTTTCCTTTGTAGAGTCTACAAAAATACCTTGTCTCAATGTTTAAAGGAAACAACATCAATGATTGATGAAGATCATAATAACATCATTTGCATCTGAATCTATAGCTAGTTCTTGATATTACAACTATTCAAATGACGTACAAGCTACCAATTTACATGATTGACTATTTTAGTTGTATCATTTTTTGATCAGGATGTGCATCTCCACTTTAGTAGGAACCAAAAAATCATTTACCGTACCCAAGCCACAATCAAACATTTATGATATCATATCAAATTATCAATCCTTTTATTGTTTTCATATATCCTAACCATTCACTTTATCACTTAGGGGAAACCCTCTTACCATTTTATTCAATCTATAAAACTAATCATTATCTTAATCAATCATTATTCTACTATATCATTCCTATCTAGACCAAATCCTATTTTTAGTCATCCTATCTAATATTATTTTGATATTGGTTAGTTTGGTTCTTCTCACACTTTTTGTGAGTGGATTATGATCAAGTTTTAATAATCAATCAAATTCATGTTTAAAATGATAGTATATGAAAGTAGTGTGATATCTGATCTAGCAAGATATCTTTCATTTTCCATCTTATATCAAGTTTTGTTATGTGAGCTTGATTATATCACCTACTGGGGAAAATCAATGTTCACCAATCTTGCTACTAATTATAACCACCTATGGTTAAATTAGTATCATTTATCTAATATATTATATCCTAGTTATAACCACCTATGGGAAAACTAGGGGCACCATTTTTTTATCATGCATTTATGCATCACCTTGAAATTATTATTTTAATTTGATTGGTCATTTGTTAGATATGAGAACTTTTTTGACCTATTTGGTTTTTCCCCACATTTTGTGTGGATGTAATTAATATGACTTGAGGTTAATTTTGGACTATGTAGGTTGTGTTCAATTTATGTTATGGTCACCTCAATCCCCCTTTGTCATACACTCTCATCATTTTGTGAGAAACCTAAGCCAATTCTCTCACAATTTTATGAGTAGGTATCTTGTCACTCTATAATGAGTTAAGATACCTCAAAATTACAAAAACATTTGTCATATCTAAGCCTAGTTCAACATCTATCCTACTAGGGCAAAGTCATTGTTAGGATGCTTTCTTTTGCTTTTGTTTTCAAGATTTTTGTTTATTTTTTATTTTTTATTTATTTGAGTGATTTTTATTTTATTTTTATTTTTTTTCATGTTTTCTTGTTTATTTTCCTTTGGTGCTATTACCTCAACTTATTCTATATGAATTCAATAGGTGATTCTTTGAGAAAATTATTCTTGAGTCCATCCATATTAATATGTCAACATATTCATCATGGTTTTTATCATTTGTGCATTATTTTTAATTATTTATTGAATTAGGAGTCAATCCTTATGCACATTTTGGCCAATTCTTCATGGTATTCTATCATGAAGCCTACCATCACATGCTATATTAAAAATCAACTTTAAGAGGTCTACAACATCAATGTAACATCACCAAATCCTCAACACCAACATCAACATAAATCCTAATCATATCCCAAACAAATTAATTAAGTAATGATATAATTTCAACCTTTTTTAGTTTTGATGAGCATCAACCTACTAGAAAGTTATCCCAATTCATCTTTATCCTCTGTATCAAGTTATCAATCATTAGCCACCAATCATGTTTTTCATAATCAGGGTATGTTGCATCAACACTATATACCATCCCACATGCATTCTTAATGATTATATTGCCTACTAGGGAAAATCATTATGATATCACCAATTTACTTTCTTGTTTTTATATCCTAACTAGGGAAACTCCATCTTCTCAATGATTATATCATCTACTAGGGCAAATCATTATGTTATCATACGATGTTGCCACTATCGGGGTAAAGAAACTCCATCTTCTCAATGATTATATCATCTACTAGGGCGAATCATTATGTTATCATACGATGTTGCCACTATCAGGGTAAAATACTTATAACCAACATTTGAAAAACCATTCTACACCATCCTAGTTACATTTCTTAGTGATTTTTCCTAACTTTAGGTGAATCATATTCATTTGTTTAATCCTCTCATTTTGATTCTTTCTTTTGAGGGGCCCTTTACCAACCCACTTGCCAACCACTCCTTTGAGGGGGAAGCTATAGTTCAATCATTACCAACACATTCATAAGCATAAATAACCATTTTATTCTTTGAAAACACATTACTATGCTTATAGATTTCAACATTTTTCCAAATAGGGGCAAATTATAGACATATAAAATTGTCCACCAATGGCTTTGCATCAAACTATTAGACCAATTCTTACCAATAATCAAACATTTAACCTAATATTTTGTATTAGGATTGAATTTTGCTTCATAACCTTGCATTAAATAAATTTGGCCTATTAAATCAATTAAACAAGACAAATACACATAATGAATTAAATCAAATCTTGTACCAAATGACCAAATTCTTAAAAAGAATTAATTAACTTGCACATCCTAATCAAAATCAAGTAGCATGTTAAATAGATTTCAAATCCTAATTGAGTTCACCCATGAGATAATAAATCAATTAAATAAATTACTAAAAATTAAATTCAAGAGAATCTTAGAGCATCTTATAATACACTCTTTACCTTTGCGAGTTGTCACTTTTGGAAAATATCTAAAATAATATCCTAAGAATATGCCAAACTCAACCAAGGTTAATAAACTCAACCATGGTTATATTTAACCCATTCCAAGGGATTTGAAAGCATATAAAAGAAATCCTAAAGCTCTTAGTTTGGGGAGCTCAATCAAAGTAGAGTTATAATGCAGGAATAGATTCATGAAGCTCAAAGCCTAGTGTTATAATGCCCAAATTGATCCAAAGCCATCAATCAAGCCAAACATTCAATAATGGTGCATAAGGAGATGATGTTAGCCATTTTTAATTGATGAAGACTTATTATGCGTAAACTGAGCAAGCTAACTAAATTACCATTTAGAGATATCAAGTTTTGGGAAGGAATTTGTGTTTTTATGTTTAAATTTCTCATTTCCTTTCATGTTTTATTAAGTTCTCATTTGGTTTATTATTTATGCTCCACCCCATGATCAAGCCTAAATAACATTAAATTGTGAGTGATTTCATATTTCATTATTTTTGACACTAAATATATACTAACCTCCTCTTTTGAGTGGAAATCCTAGATCACATATATAACATCTCAGATCCCTATGGTACCACTTATAGGTGGATTTTATAGTATAACACAGGTAGTGAAGGTATGTTTCAAATAATGCATGATGTGTAGCCATTTTTATCAAAATATAACTTTATAAAATTTTAATATATGCTTTCAACCTTTAAATTTTTCATATCACTCAAATATTTCTTTTCTAACCTGGTCATCTTCTTGTCATACACTGTAGGTGCATTTTGAGTTACATCTAGGTAGTAAGTAGAATTGGGGCAATGTTATTAAGAAATATACTTTGATAAAAAAATTATCTCCCATAAAATAATTAAAATGAGACATTAAGATGTTATAAAACTTTAGATAATCTCTCACACTTCATTTTCATCATTGAACCCTATTATATGACTTGTAGGTGCATATCTATGGTGATTATGTGTAAATGTTACACACAATTGCAATAGTTATTTTTTATTTATGTAATTTATGGAATATAAGTCAATTATATATGTCTCAATCATATGTATTAACATTTCAAAACTCTCTACCACTCCATGGAAGTGTTAAAAACCCTAAAATAGTCCACCTATTTGACTGTGCAGGATAGTCATGGAGCAATTAGATGTATCTCACTTATGACTAAAACCTCATGGAATGTTGCTTTGGAGAATGAGATTGAAATGGGAGGATATAAATATAACATTAAAAACATGGTAATGAACCCATCTCATCCCTTTAAAACACCACTAAAGCATAAACATCTAAAAAATGTTTTAAACATGTCTGTTATCCTCAAATGAGACCAATTTGCAAACTTGAGATGATTTTCTCATAAAACATCTTAAAAAACTAAACCAAGAATGGATATCATTTGAAGAGAGGTCCAAAATGTCTGGAATCTTTATCAATAATTGGATTATATGGAATTATCCAAAATAGAGCAAAAATTATAGGGTGCAGGAAATAGTGAGCATAAAAACATAGTCAACTTGTTAGAGATGATTTATAAAGTATATCTGAAAAATATTAAAAATATTGTTAGTTAAATGTATATATCTAATTTTAATTTCACCTCCCAAAAGTGTTTGACTTGAACCTTCTCCAACTATTCATACTAAGCACAAACATACTGATCATTTCTATGTCTAGAAAGGAGGTGAAGGGGAAGAATGATTTTAGCTCAAATTTTGAAATTATAGAGTATGTCAAGTGTGGATATGAGTTTTAAGAAGCTGAAGAGTCATATCACAACATTATTCCACATGTCACACTTATTTATGGGTTATACAAGTGCTAAACTCCTCCTTTTGTTGGTTTCTTGATTTTTAATTAGATAACCTAATAGATTCAGATGGGATTGATAATATTGATAGAGAATCTAACCTATTAGATGTTTTAAGGAAAAATAAGACACTTGGACACCTTTAAAACCATGTTACTTGCATTTATGACCCCTAAATGGCTTCTATGTGACTCAAAATGACATATTGACTAATCAGACCATGACCAAGGCTAACAAGGCATTAAATTAGATCAAATTAACTATAACATACCCTATGATAAAATATTAGACCCTTATGAACATATAAAAATCAAGTTTTTACCTATAAGGATCCCAATTTAACCTACATGGTCAAATTTGGTCAATAATAAGGTGTGTTGTAAAATGGCAATAGTGCACCCCATTATTGTCAAGATAGGGTGTTTTTGTCCTAAGGGTCAAAAAAATAATCATTGTCATAATCTTTCATAATCCCATACATACAAACCAATTTTCAATAGTTTTTAGTTTAATTACTCATAAATTACATAGATTTATTGAGATTGGAGGCATCATTTGCAACATGTGTAATAGATTTATACATACATTCTTGCTCATAATATCATTTTTTATTACTCAATTTCATAATCCATATACACTAAATATCATATTCACGTCATGTGTACAACATACAATTCCTTCTTTTACTTAGTTTTACACCTATTTTGTAGATGGAATGGAAATATTTGTCATTATCCATGTTGTATACACTAGACTTAGATTATTAAAACTAGTTACACATGTTATATGCTAACTATTCACAATGAATTAACCTAATCTATCTTTAATGGTTGATTCCCCATTTTAAATCAGTTTTGCACTAGAATACTCTATTTGGATTCATACATGGATTCCAAGCAACTTGACTACCATGGGTATGTAATGATAAATTTGATCATACCTTGAGTTCTTAAGAACACTCTCCTAATAAATGAGTATTGGGTCATACATAGTCAAATCCAGCCTATTAAACATGAATGAAATCTCTAATGGGCCTACCCTCCATAGTCACCAATTTTGAACTAGTATTTTTAATAAAAATAATAATATTTAACATTCCTAATCATGTGTATTTATTCTTTGTTATTTATATATTGAGTGTCTTGTATTTTATCTTTTATTTCCATATTAATTAAGGAATTATTTTGTACATGTTCCATTACATGTTTTTGCATGGAACATAGTTTGACGTTAGAACCTACATTCAACATTACACTTCAAAGGTAAGTTCAAGTGCACTCTAATTTTCCTTTTACTTCAATAATTTCACTTTTTCAAAATAATAGAATAAAATTGGGTCCAAATTTAGTCACATAAATTTACATTTAAGCTAAAACATACACTTATGACCATCCTTTTGACAAACATAACTCTTGACCTATCCTAAGGATTTTTTACCACATTTACTCAATTTTTTCTTTGTGTTCACCTTTGATAAATTATTAAGTAACCCTAAGACCCATCCACTCAGCTTGCTCATTATCCTAGGCTTAGACCCTAACTGATTAGCACCCTTTTTCTTAGTTAATCCATATGTTGGACATGATAACCCCAGTTGGACTATAATACACTTCATTGTTGTCCACCATATTGGATGTTTTCCTCCCACCAATTCATGTCTATTTAGTAAAATCAAATATACCCAAAGGTCAAATAGGTACTTTTAATAATCCCTATCCAAATGAATACAAAAAATAACACTATATAAACACAATTCAAGTCATTTTGAACACCAAGATCCTTCCACATAGAAAAGAACCATAACTCAAGTTACACATTGATATAAAATTCCATATTAATTCAAATTATAATCACATATAATCCAAATATCCTTGATCTAAAGTATGCATACATTTACATGGTCACATGTCACAGTTGAAGCATTTTATCACACTAGGTTTGACTAACATCTAGCATATTTTTCCAATTTCACACACACCATCATAACTTGGGATAAATACATGAATTTTGATCAATCTTAAAATTAGTGGTATGTACTTATAAATCATCACATTCAATGTTTATTTATCACCAAAATTCAACTAAGAGCCCATTTTTACTCCATCATTTTGATTGGTATTCTTTCATGCTTAATTAGGGTTTTGAGGAGATAATGAGTCAGACACTATTCCTAAAAGGTAATCAAAAGCTCCCATAAAGTATAAAAATAAATAGGTGGAGTTAAACATGACCCATACATATTTACACTATAGGATAAGAATAACCTATGAGGATAATAATTCCCCCCTCTTGTCTAGTCCTAGTGCTCCTATGTAGAGACCCTACTAGCTCCAATTTTAGTTTTTACCTTGTCAACACATTTAATCTCAATCTTTGCAACATACAACATTTCTATTTTTTAACTAATTCTTTGAATTTATTTTTATTATTCCCTTATTTATAAAATTTCTAGTTAAAGCATATTTATAAATTAGTTGTACCTTTTATTGCATATTTGTTACAATCTAATTTTGCACACTAGTTTTTCTAATTAGGTTAATTACATTTCTAATTATAAAATTTGATAAACTAATATCATAAACCTCAAATATTATTTATAGTGACATGATTTATAATATTCAAGTATTTATTATTTAATAATATTTAATCATGATATCGATGATATATACTATTGCATGTGTAATTGATATGCCTATCTTGACATGATACTTTAATGCCTTACATTAATTAGGTTACATATATGACTTAATGACATATACATTACTATGATGACATAATCTCCACAAGTTTACATGATTATAATTTATTAAATTTTTAAGCATGATAGTGTAGATTTACTTATTCTTTTGAGATGAGTGTCTTTTAGGATAAGTTGTTCACCTCAAGAAGGGGTCATATTAATCAAATTTTCGTCATGACATAAGCCTTCATAACAATAAATTCATATTTTTTGGATAAAAATTATATTTTAGAGATTAAAATTGGTTCATTTATTAGATTAGTTCAAATTTGAGACATATATTTTACACATTGGTACATATTTTAGGAGAATATTCCATGCATATGCACTCACTATATAGAGAAATGAGTTATAGAATACGTGTTCAAAAATAATTGAGTCCATTCGGCATGCAAGTGTACACATTTTATATGAATATAAATTATATGTTTTCACATATACATACATTTGAGATACATGTTCTCAAATTTAGCATATAGATGCTTAGAATTCTATATCAATTGGCACATATATAATGGGGAATTATACTTTTTAATACATGTATAAATTTTTTAGTGATCACTATTAACGTATTTTATTTCTAGACATAATTTTATGACACCAATAAGTGAAAAAAAATGGATATATAATTCCATTTGTAGTGATTGATTCATGTTTTTAAAGTAATGTATGTTTAAGTTTAGCAACACTCAATGGCCATATAATTACACATAGTGAACCCATTATGTGATTCCCACCATACCATCTTGGGTTACAAGGTTATAAATTGATATGTTTCTTAATTTAGTTGGGTTTAGTTGTAATAATTTTCAATGAAACTACTCCATACATTTATGAGGGTTAGTAAATTTACCTTCCCAACCTAAGGCTTTCATAGTTACACAAAATTAGAGTTTGATCACCCTTAGTTATCTAATGGTTAGACATAAAGAACCATTCTTAAATGATTCAACAAGTAATCATCATCTCCAAAGATTTACATGGTAAGATGGTTTCATTCAAATACATGTTTACTCTTTCCTTACTCTTAATTTCTAAAATTCTAATCACAGTTCAAATTTTAGATTTCAAATATGGACATTGGCTACTACATATTCATTTCAGGTTTTCTTGGAGCAAAGCTACATGATTCGATCCATCTCCTAGAGACAAAGTAAGTTTTACACAGTCATTTATAATTTATATTTATACTATATTACTTGTATTTTATTTTAATACTAGAATAAAAGGGGAGAATTTGTAGATATTAAAATATGGTATTAGACACTTGACAATGTCTCTTTTGAATACCTTCACCATATGTGAATTATGCACACATAAAAGCCTCATATTTTCCATTATTTCCCATCCATATGTTTTTTATGAGTCTAACCCTCACATTTTAATTCTAGTCACCTTCAAGAACCTCTATGAATGTGTTAAACTACCTAAATATCTTACCTAGATATTTATCTAGATCATCATATTAACATTATTTTATCCTAGACATAAATGTTAGGCTCAAATAGTTTTATTATAGAAACTTAATTAAGGGAACCATTATTGTCTCTCACCTATACATTTATATTTTTCAAACATAATCAGTCCCTATGGGTCAATCCATTTACCTAACATGTAAGTGGCATGATAAATTACCCAATTGGACTTATATAAATATAAATATAAATAAAGGTCAAACATATTAAACCATATAACATCCATAGAGATCTCATATATTACACATATACACTACATTGATGAAAACTATCATATTCTTCCCTATTGGAAAATAAGTCACTAGCCAAGTCTAAAGAACAACAAGCTAATTAAATACAAAACACTATCAAGTGTTGAAAGCATAATCACTAGGTGTATCCATATAGAAAATTATAAAAAAAATCACTTTCACACAAATGAGAATAAATATGTGAGGCTTGACTTCCCTATTCTAATTATTGTATATGTATGTAGTAGTCAATCATCAAAAATGATGATTGAGGTAATCTCAACCCAGTAAACTTCCACAAAAAATATGTTTTATCCATTCACAAGTGGACCTAGGTTTTTGAGGTGAAATAATTGCTTTCTATATTTTCACACACAATCAAACATTAGGATCACACATAAAAATATATTTGAGATAGATGCAATGGAATTTAAAGTCACAAATACTTAAAATATCCTAGGATAGTAATTTTATCCTACAATCAGTTTATTTGATGTTTGCACCATAACTTGACATTAGTGAACCTATGTACATAGATAATCAGTTTCAAAAAATGAGTAACTCATAGATTTTTTTATATCCCCTCTGCACTACCAATATCCAATCATAATATTTAATCAACTATAAAATATAAGTACCTTGACATCTTTAATATTTTATATATTTAGTGAATTCAACTTGCAAAATCCATTTTAGTAATTTACCTTCAAATTAGTGCTTAATTGTCATATTTTACAATCTAATTTACATTTTTTTTCTTAATTATAATTATAAAGTATAAATTAGGGTAAAAAATTTATTATACCTATATATTGTATATAATCATAAAAAACACTAGGTACCCTTAGTCTTTCATCCTTTTGTCACTAGGGTTTTAGATATCTATATTTATATTTGGTCACAAAATGGGTTTCTAATTTTCATATCATCTATGTATCAATATTACAGTTTCCTTCACTCAAAACCTAACATTTATATGTCTTATTATATATTAGGATTCATATTTTCATTTATATCTCTTTATCTATAAGTTTTTTTAATTAAAAATTAGTGACCAATCCAAAACACCTAGTATCCCTCATACCATGGATTTCCTATAATCTAGCATTTTTATGTCTTATGCTTATGATATTAAATGGAAAAATAGTTAAACTTGTTTGATTCATGATACTAATTATGTATATGAATATCATTAAAAAACAAATTATTATCACTATGATTATGAATAGTATTTGTACAATAATGATGAATATATTGAAGAATAAAATGAATAAAATAATTCTGACAGAGAATAACCAAGCTCCCCTACTTCTTTCAATTTTTCTATTAATTATATAGTAGAATAAAATTAAAATAAACAAGATATATATATATATATCTGTGTGTGTGTGTGTGTGTGTGTGTGTGTGTGTGTGTGTGTGTGTGTGTGTGTGTGTGTGTGTGTGTGTGTGTGTGTGTGTGTGTGTGTGTTATTAAAATATTAATGATATTTATAAATCATTAAGATACACTTATTCCATGCAAACAACTATGTGTATAATATCCATTTAATACACATAGATTGCCACAATAGGTTTCCAAAACAATTTACCTCATCAGATGTTACATAGTTCAAGACATTATATTTCCATAAAAAATAATGTTATTATCCCAAAATAATTGATATTATTCTTTATTATCCTAAAATAAATGCAACAATATTTATTTTAATTTATAGGAAACTTATATCATAGTGATGCCATATTTATGCTTCCTCAAGAATAGATATGTAATGATGTTTCCAAAAAATCTGAATCCAAGAAATGAAATGATGAAAACATTATTGATTCACCTTTTGCACATATTTTTAGTATAAAAAAACTTCTACCTAGATATTATACACCTATTCATGATAATGTCCTTAATTCAACTTGATGATAAGACTCTGTTGTGGCCAACACATCCCCTTTTAGTATAAATGGGGGACCCCTTTTTAAAATAATGTGATTCAAAGTTATAAAGATTATTATCTCATTTTTATTATCTATATCTAAATCAAGTCTTAAAATATTATTTCACCCTTGTTTTCCCAAGCATCTAGTGTATTTTTAATAACCTATTAATCTAAGTTGAGAACCACAAAGGTATTTTAAGGGAAAAATGCCAAGTATTGATGGTACTCCATGGTTAAGAAAAAATTTATTAATTTATGTATTTAATGAATAAACCATTTTTAAATATTATTCTTACTTAAATTTACTAGAGTCTCATTTTCCTAGAGTATCAGACCTAGGAGTTTGATCTAGCACCTTGAAAGGATTAGCTAGCATCCAAGTGAGCATTTGACTAAATCTCACTTCTTTTTATTTTAATTACTCATTTTTCATGTATTTTTGAGGTTGGAAATAATGGAATGAAATGATTTTGCATATAAGGTGGTTATCTAGGTTATAAGATGTCATAACAAAACCAATCAATGCCCTTTGGTGTTAGAGTTATCAATCTCTTGGTATTAACAAATATGTCAAAGCCCGAGAGAGCCTAATGTAATAAGCACACACCATGTGGTAAATGGTTAGAATTTATCAAGAATATAACCTAGCATATCACTCTAAATTCAAAAGGGTTAGTGTCTCTATCCTAACATATATGTTACAACTTGAGAGAGCTCATCCCAACTAAGAGGTTGTATGAAAATGGAAATGTAACTAATATATAGATCAATCCTAACTCAGATAAAAGAAATTATAATTACACTTTTGATTGTTGATACATTATATATTTTGGGTCATGACCAATATGGATCTTCTATACCTAACCAAGATATCTCTTACCTTAATAATATCACTAGGGAGGGTTCGATAGTCTACAACCAAGAAAAACTATGTAATAACCCTAGTTAGGTCATATGTTTTCATATTCACTAAGTATAAATGACAAAATAAAAGTAAATTATAATTTAGTGCTCACCAATGCTTGTAGCACAAAGTGGGGGTAATAAACATTAAAGGTAAACATGCATAAAGATATATACTCATGTCAATGTATATGAAATCTTAATGCATTGGAGATAAGTAAAAATGCAAATCTATCTACTATTATAAAGGAGGAACAAAGTTAATAATAACTACCTTTGAAGATGAACCCACTAATCCTCAATATCGACCTTGGCCAAGTTAATTAAAAAACATTCATTATGGTATGTAAGTATGACAAGGATAAATCAGATCTAGGCTACACAACCTATCTATGCATCTAAAAGACTTCTCCACAAGACAAGATTTGTATCTTCAAATAATGTATTAAAACCCTAAGCTATGATCCTCAAGTATAATGGTGGATAATAAAATGCATAATATATTATTATTCTTATTTTTTTCTATAATAAATGATGAAATGAATGTGTATATATAATTGAATCTAACCCTAAACCTTTCTAAAATTTTAGTCGATAAGGTCAGCCCAATCAAATCTATAATTTTATTAAAAAAATAAAATTAGGTTCTGGCTTAGGTGAGCTAGGGGTTGACCTATAAACTAAATGAGTGTTATCAATTAGAGTATAGGGTTGATGGGGCTAACAATGTAACATAAATAGTTGGATAGGGTTTTAGGCTAGGGAAGGGATAATGAAATTGGAAAATGACAAGATGAGTGTCAAAACAAGGAGGCTAATCTTAGGGGAGTGTTTTTATGAGATGGTTGTATATATATCAAGTGGTAGTATATGTAAAAAATCCTTTAAAGCACCAATGGTAAGTCTATCCCTTTATCAGTACACCCCTTAAGGCATGTGCTCATAGAAATAGAGACTGAATGGGTTCCTAAAAGAGAGAAAACATTAGTAATTAATAAAAGTTTGAAAATATTGTGTATATACATATTCCCTACTTAAATATCATCACACATCACATATGTGCAATATGAGATAGTACATTAGGAAAAGAACATAACAACACATAACACTAAAGATAAATAAATTATAGTAAGGAGAAACTAAGATAAATGAAAGGATAAAATTGAAAATCATGTACCTTTACTTAACTTAGTGTTGGAATGACATACAAGAAATGTTAAGGTGTCCAATGTAAGGAAAATTAGGAGAACCCGTAGAAATTAGTGAAAAGAGTGAAAAATCAAGTTTTTTACACAATATACATTTAACATATGAAAATATTTTCTACAATGTTAGGATTTTAGAACATTTTATGATTTAAAAAAAGAGATAGTATAAAAAATACATGGTAAAAATATGGAATTTGGTGGTAAATATTTGAAATATAAATAAATTTTAATAGTGAATATAAATAAGTTGAAAAATAATTCATTATTTATTTTTACTATTCTAAGAAAATAGAGCTCAAGGAGACCTAGTGTGAGACCAAAGACCCAACATGGTAAGGAGATGACAACTGAGATGGGTAGGACACATAGTTGCCAAAATGAGTGCAATATAGGTAATAAATTGTGAATTTTAAATTTTGGAGTATTTTTATTTTAAATTGAGATAGATATAGAAAATTTATTGGTAGAACAAATCTAGGCACAAAAATTAACCCTGAAAAATTTTAAGGTAGACTATGGGTAGAATGGGATACTAGGTAGGAAGGAGTTAGACTAGTAAATGCCTAATGTATTTATG